>OX465434.1:18443142-18738616 GCA_950005045.1 Agrotis exclamationis
ATCCGGTTAATGATCGCCTCGATGAAATTGGAATATTGCTTTCTACTGGTCGTCACTGTGATTGGTTTGATCTCTTTGAGTTTGATTCGAAAGAATCCGGTTTTATTTGTGGAATAATTTTGTGTTGGATTTCACTTTGAGTTGTTATAAATAGCTTACTTTTTTATTGTGAGGTAGATTATTGTTGTATAATAGGTTATTTTTAAAATGAAATCAATATTTGCTATAAATTAAAATTAAGAAAAAGCAACATTTTTCCAATTCGACAACCCTAGTACCACAAGTCGAAAATTAAAGTGTCTTCGTAGTGAGCCGAGTCTTCCTCAGTACAGTTGGGTCGCGTTTGACGATAGTCACTTGATTGCGTTCTCTTCTTCGTAAAGTTATAACACGTAGTTTCGCGGCATCTTTGACATTTGTCGTCTGAATAAATGATTACAGTTTCTGTTCAAATTCTGAGTTGCGTCGCTTGTGGATCTTGGTTGATATAATGGGAATTCGTGTGTCATTTGTAGATGGTATGAGTGAACCCATAAATAGACATAGATATAAGTTATTTGTGTGAGTTTATCTATAATATTATAATGAAATATTTCATGAAATAGGAAAACGACAAGAAGAAAAATAGTTTTTCATTTAATGTGAGCTAAGCTGCATTGTTACTTTAGTGGCAGTAAGCGACTGCTGAGCATAAGGTTCGAGGTTCGTGTCCTTAGATGGGTTTTAGTCTTATGGGATATGTGCCCGGTTGATGTTAATAAGCTTACCCCTATTACATGGGACTAGCAAAATGTGGGTGTACTATTAGATGAACAGCTGCCTAACCCTTCGAGGTGCGTTTGGCAGCAGCGTCGTCCGCGTAAATTATTCCACGGAAATGTAACAACATCCAAATCCATTCAGCCGTTTTGACGTGATTGAGTAACGAAAATTCATCCATCTATCCAAACTTTCGCAATTAAAATATGTAAGGATATGAGTAAGGATTAGTCAAGTCATACTTTTCTTTAATCGTTTTTCTTCTTTATTATAAAATCTGAAGAGGTTTATGTTTGACTGGGAACATTTTACAAATCTTACTATTTCATTAAAAATCTTCAAAGACAGCCAAATGAACTGAACCAAGTTACGAACTTCACTGACCATTCAAAGGAACAACATTCAAAACAGAAGTGTTTTAATCAAGAATTTTCAGATGCAAATTAGTTTGAAGCAACGTGCATACCGGCGCAGCTGCAATTGGAATAACTATGAGTCTTCAATCAGATGCGGTTAACCACTGCTCAAGAATGCAGATCACGAGTTTAGGCTAATGTAGTCTAAGCTTAGCATTAGCATTGTTTAAGGTTAAGAGCTAATGTTTATTGTATAATTTACACTTTAAACCAAGCAATTTCTGCGAGGATCGTCCGGAGGACACGGTGGATCATACGATGTCCTCACGGAGGCGATAGGCGACGCCCGGCACTGGTCGAGGCCATGCTGCGGGGCGAGACGGAATGGGAAGCGGTCGCCTCCTTCTGCGAAGCAGTCTTGCTAGCAAAAGAGGAGTCGGAACGCGTGAGGGAGTGGACAACGTCCACCTCACGACCCAGCCGCCGCGGGAGACGCCCACGGCAACGGACGTCGCAAGACGATCTCCGGCCACCGTAGGCGCGGGCATTCGGGCGGCGAGTAAAGGGCAACTCGCTGCCCGACCATGGACCATGCCCGGGTCGACGGCGCGTTGTGTTTCACGCGCGCCTCAAAGAGCTGTAAGCAATTTGACGGGGCCTGGGGATGATTTCAGCACGCAAAAAAAAAAAACTAAGTAATTTCGAGGAAATGAAACATAATATCATGCCTGTAAATTCCCCAAGATTTAGGTAGAGGTGCAACTATTAGCACAACCACATTTCGCCAGATATGTAAGGCTCATGACGTCCCTCGTCCCACCCGGTTTGGGAGGACTCATTTAATGATTTAACTAAGATAAAAAAAGGCTCATGTGCCTACGAGTCAATTGCCAACAACCGGGCACGAATTGTTACTGACAAATTCCTTCTTAGAAAACCTAACACACTTTACATCATCATCAGCCTATAAATGTTCCCACTGCTGGGACACAGGCCTCCTCTCTGTGAGAGGGAGTGGGCCGTAATCTATACCACGCGGGCCCAGTGTGGATTGGTAGATGTCACATGTCTTCGAATTTTTGGTTCTAGGACATGCCGGTTTCCTCACGATGTTTTCCTTCACCGTTTTGAGAGCAGTGGTGTTGAAATAAATTACACAAAGTAATGCGCCTGACGGGGTTCAAACCCACGACCTACAACTCGTAAGTCGAGGCCGATACCGCTGGGCCACCACTGCTCACAACACACTTTACACGACCTGAAAATCCAACCCACACACACCGACCCACAAAATCCACAGTAATAGTGACGTTATTGGTGAATAAAGGAAATTTTGTAGGCTTTGATATTCTGCTTTTTGTTTAGACAAGTAAAGATATTTCAGCTATCTAATATTACCGTACCATACAGCGCTCCAGAACTCAAACAGCCGACGTAGCTCACAAGGCTGCAAGACTAAAATGGGACCGGGCAGGTCTGCCGGATGCCGTCACAACTGTGGGTTCGCAGCCCTGAGACAGTTAGGCGGGGTCGCGGCAGGCCTAGAAGAAGATGGCGGGATGCTTTGGATGGCTTCCTTGTGAATTGGCGTGAGAAGGCACACCAACACCATCGAGAGAAATGAAAGAAATGGCGGAGGCCTTTGCTCAGGAGTGGGACAGATTATGCTAGATAAAAAAAAAATACCAATAAAACTGCAATAAAATTATCGAAGAGTCTTCAATCAGATGTGGTTCGCTGCTCAAGAATGCAGATCGTGAATTTAAAGTTACGAGTAAATAATCTAATCTTAGATTACTATCCGGAGGACATTGTTCTGTAGTTTGGGAGGGAAGTACTTGTAATTGCTCATGGCATATAAATACGAGTTAAGTTTTGCAGTAGTTAATGTCCGACCATGGACCATGCCCGGGTCGTCGGCGCGTTGTGTTCCACGCGCGCCTCAAAGAGTGTCAGCACAATGACAGGGCCCCCCTCTAGAGGGCCAAAGCCTGCTGGGGTCGCGGGACTTATCTCATTACCGTGACCCCGGAACATAAAGGGCTATTGAAGGACACCGTGGATTTTAGTCAGTACGAGTCTGACAGTCCCTCCCGCCCTGCCCTGGGTGGGAGGACTCATTTGATGATTTTACCACGAAAAAAAAAGGGAATACTTCCTGCATTAGGAAAAACCTTCTAATTTGAAACTGTGCCACAAACCGTGTCCCAGATTTCCCTCACAAAAGAAATTGCTTACTTTTGCACCTGTAGGTGACAGATTAAGGACATTGCTTGTAAGTTTTTGCGGTCACGCCCCCTAAAAGAAGTTGAGATAAATGTGTGAGCGTCGAGTACAGTGTGCTCCTAAAGTTGTTGCAATGACAAGGTAGTATTTGGCGTAGTTTGTGTCAAAATTATGGGAGGATAGGATAGTAAATGGTTTGATTAATGTCAATAAGGTATTGCAATACGAGTATTATGTGGTATATAATAGGCGTACCTATTTGAAGTGGGTGGGTGGAACTCTTTGGAATGAGTGGGATTCACTTCCTCAGGTAACGGCATCACAGGCTACCTATATATTAAGGTGATGATTGAGCAATCAGGCTGGTGGTGATAAGACTCACCAAAAACGCTTGGCTCGATGTCACCATACTGTCGTAGTCCGGTACCAAACAATTTTTACTATGATCCGACGTGGTCTGGGCGTAAAAGTTTCAAATCTTTCTGGGTCAGCTCACTCCTTTTAAGCTATTGCATAGGTTCTGAGCGCGGAGCGGCGTGGTGACCGAATCAAAAAAAATCCAAAAACCTAAGGAAAATACCTGACACCACACATCGTCTAACATCGTTTCAGTTCGGGAGACTTTGGCAATCATAAAAATATCCGTCATAAAAACAATTTACTTTTTCTTACTGCTTCTAAATGGCCAGCTACAAAAGGAGTTTTCACAATGAAAACTACTTAAAAAATTCTCCTACAGCAAAGAAGTTCTTTATTACAGTAGTACACCACAAACATTTCAAATAAATTATATTCTCGTTAAATATACGCGGTAGGCGATTTTATTCTTATAAAATAAAAATAAAATGTTATGCAATAGCTTCACCGCGGCAGACTCCGAGTGCCCCATGTAATTTTTTTTTACTTCTAGGCTAGATTGAGGCAGACCCATTATAGCAAAGAAATCTGTTTAGAACTCAACTTTGAACAGACCAGAATATGACTCAAATTCATCTGTCCAGTCTGTCATACCCGTTTACTTTATGACAAGAGTTTACCCATTTTATTCGGCCAATTCCTTTATCTATAGCCTAAGTATTTAGGCTAAGAAACGTATAAGTACAACAAACATCTTGTATGTTCATTCGTACAAATAGTAAACAGTCCATCCCACTTAATTCTTACAATACGGATGATCCATGTCCTTAACAGGGTGTTCTATTTGCACGGGACAAATATTTGCAGGCCTCAAGACATTTGTTCCAACGTTGTACGTTTAGATGTTTGTCCACGTGGGTGGTTCCGATGTACTTATGTTGTGGCTAAGCTGAGGAAATCCTTGCGTGTTTGAGAAGGAGACGCATATTTTATTTTTTGGCTTAAAAGATGTACTTATAAGGGTGTCGGTGAATATTTGCGTAGAATAAGATTTCCAAGGAAGTAGGGAAAAAATGGTTCGTGGTAACTGATATCTTCAATTCTTCATATATATATTTATAAACGAGCGAGATAATAGACCTTATATTTATGCCTTGGTACCTACATACATTGGCACCGTGGCTAAGCGATCACCTGCTGCGATGTGTCGGGGGTCCGATTCCCGCACGCCATAAATATTTGTATGGTTTACAAATAGTTGAAATATTTATAAACGCACACACAACTCACACTGAACATTTTAGTTCCAATATTCAACCCAAATTCTTGTCAAATCATTCGGTAGATAATAACATCGTCCAAGTACACAATTAGCGAAAAATGCTCATAATACAAAAAACTACTGAACCAAGCTGAAAGAATTTTATTAGCAACCAAAATGACAAATGTACTGAATTGAAAAAAAAATATTCAAAATCGGTTCATCCAGTAAGTTATGACGTAACAAACATAAAAAAAACACAGGCGAATTGAGAACCTCCTCCTTTTTTTGAAGTCGGTTAAAAAGCGTACGCCAGTAAATAATACCACCACTACTGCTTTCCGGGCTTAGCTACTTTATAAAACGTACCTAGTGAAACAATGTGTGCGCGGATAATATATCCCCGGATTGACCTGCTTTCTGCAGTAAGCTCAATGTTGGCGGAAATTGAAGCTCTGTTACATCAAACCGGGTATTGTGGTGAACCGCAGATGAAGGAACAAAGTGGACAAAATGAAGGATGGTAGAACGTCACTGGAATTAGCTAGGATTACCTGAGGTTACTATGAGCTGATTGTGGTGACGTTTGCAATAGAAGCAAATACGATAATCTATTGATAGCTAATATTAAAAAGCTGTGTTTTTACTTAGATTGATCCCTTAAAACGGTGAAGGAAAACATCGTGAGGAAACCGGCATGTCCTAGAACCAAAAATTCAAAGACATGTGATATCCATCAACCCACACAAACGCTTACCCAGTGGATTATGGCCAACTCCTTCTCACAGAGAGGAGGCTTGTGTCCCAGCAGTGGGAAAATTATTTTATAGGTTGATGATGATGATGATCCCTTTATGGATTATTGTGAAGGGAATAACGTACCTCTTCCTATCATGGGATTCTGAATCTTCAGTTTGATGCATAAATCGTAAGTTCGGATTAGTGTTTGCTGTATCTTCAATTCATATTGATTTAAACTTTTCTTTCCACGTTTTTATACACTCATTTTTCTTGTTTGTTGGTTTGTCGTTCCGGTTGGACTTTTACAACTCAATTTTGAGGCACTTCCCGATAAGCTAGCAGGCTGAAATTTTGCACACGCTCTGAATTCTGATGACAATACATGACTAGCCTATCCCATATATAATCCCTTAAATAATATACGCCCCCACGTTTTGAGTGGCCCGTATCTCAGCCCTGTAGGGTTATTTTCTTATTTTTAGGACAGGCATTTAAAAACGTGGGTTTTTAGTTTTTTTTTTATAATATTGCAAGTAAGGCTCATTCAGCCCAGACATCGGGAAGCGGCTGGAGACGACGAGAGGCAGCGAGAAGCACGACTAGTAATCACTTCAAGGTAAAAAAATAATTTCCATTTTTATCTAAAACTGACCTAAACTCCAAGTGCTTCCATAGAAACATTAATACCCGACATACAAACGACAGCCAGGGTTCTCTTGATAGACAAATTGACACTTTTGACGATCAAGACCCTTGTCACGTGACAAAGGCGTGTTAGGGGCGACATTGTGTGTCTTTCAGGTAGAGGGTAGTTTTACAAGGAAGCGGAAGAGAAGAATGGATGTATTAGGGCCGTTTTTTGAAATGGTTTTTTTTTTCTTTGCGCGTGTAATGTTACACAGGCTGCGATGTGAAATTTTCAAGTGGTATTAATCTTTGTTTCTTGTGAAAATGTTCCACTGAAGTTATTATACATATTTATAAAATCACTCCTGGCTGTGGTCCCCGAAGGGTTGGGCAGTCATCATCATCATCATCATCATCATCCTCAGGGCGTTAATCCCGGTTGCTACCTTGGCTTCCACCTCGGTGCCCGGGGTCCGCCTTCCTACCTAGACGCCTCCATTTCGCACGGTCTTGTGCATCTCCTGCCGTGAGCCCATTAGCACGCATATCGTCCCTTACGACGTCAAGCCAACGTTTCCTAGGCTGTGGTCCTCGAAGGGTTGGGCAGCGATGTTACTAATATAAAACACCCACTATTTAGACAGTTATGTTTCATCATCATCATAATTTTAATTCTCAATGTGCGCCCCTATCTTAAGCTTTCGTCATCCAGACTCTGCCGGCTGCCTTTCGCCGATCGTTGTTCCACCTGGCTGGCGAACGCCCTACGTTAGCCTAATCGTCCCATATTAGGAAGCGAGGCTATTGCCATCAACCAGACAAAATTCAGACTCCGTGTCTGTGAGAAAATGTTAATGCAAATATCATCCATCCATCCTCGCAAGCTTACGTATTTGTAATAGTAGTAGGAAAAATTATCTTACTAAAAACAGATAAGAGAAAACTTAATTTGTAGGCATTACACAACCTAGCAACTTGTCAGGAATTCAAATCTAAAAAAGATGAAAGAAATAGCATTGAAAACTCGGAAAACTTTAATTAATTTCTTATGAAGTTACGGAGCAGAAAATAAGTGAAATAACTTGAAAGTGCTCGCTCTTTTCACACGTTTTATTCTGTAAGGAACTGCTCAAGATTTGAGAGTCTTGTGTAAAAAACTTGAAGATTTCTGTGCACGGGTTCTTGCGACTACTCAGTTGAGTAGTCGCAAGATGAAGTAAAAGTGTGTAAATTGTTTGAGAGTATTTTTACCACTCCCTATTTTGCATCAGAAAACGTTTATTACTTAATAATAATCATTCAATCGGCATCAAGTCATTAATTATGTACGTCAGGATTGAGGAGCCACATCAGATTTTTAAAATCTGATTTCACCACTATTTAGCAGCAATGTAGCTGATTTTGCAGCACAAATTCTAGATTTAGCAGCAAAATATATCACTAGTTATATTAATGCAAAAGTGGCTCCTCAATCTAAACGTTTGAATTGAGGAGCCACCTTGGATCTCGGTAAGTAATAGATGCACATTGTTGAAACTTTTGCAGCATTCAGCAGCAATTGTGCATATTATCGTCTAAAAATTTGGCTACTGTAGCGCTAAAATCAAAGAAAATACAATAGTTTTAGTGTGGCTCCTCAATCTAGACGCAAGAGCTGAAATTATATTGGATGTGAGCGATCAATTAATATATTCAACTAAAACTATTGTATTTTCTTTGATTTTAGCGCTACAGTAGCCAAATTTTTAGACGATAATATGCACAATTGCTGCTGAATGCTGCAAAAGTTTCAACAATGTGCATCTATTACTTACTGAGATCCAAGGTGGCTCCTCAATTCAAACGTTTAGATTGAGGAGCCACTTTTGCATTAATATAACTAGTGATATATTTTGCTGCTAAATCTAGAATTTGTGCTGCAAAATCAGCTACATTGCTGCTAAATAATGGTGAAATCAGATTTTAAAAATCTGATGTGGCTCCTCAATCCTGACGTACATCATTAATTTACCAACATAATAATTTACCGACATGACCAGCGACACTAATCGCTGAGTCCACATTTCAAGATTACAACCTCGCGAGCCAAGTCGAGATATGTGATCTGTTTATCATTATTGGTTTTCATTAGGTTCTAAGTTGCGATTTATAACCCAGGCAAGTATCAATGTGTCTTTTTCAATTCATATTTTGTACGAGTACTTTCTAAGTTTATCTTGGACATTAGAGACATCGGTGACCGAAAACTTCGTGGGGAAACCTGAACTTATATACATATAATCTTTACTATAACATTATAAAGAGGAAGTATTGTTTGTTTGTATTGAAAAGACTCCGAAACTACTGGACCGATTAAAAAATTCTTTCACTGCTTGAAAGCTGCTTTGGTCCTGAGTGAATAGATAAGAGGGGGGGGGGGAGCGGGTGAAGCCGCTGGCAAAAGTAAGTCCAAATCCATGTCTAAAGCGGTAATTCCAGTTAACTATGACACCAGAGGGTGGAAACATTATCAAAAACATGTATAATACCTATAGTGTATAGTAGTTGAAAAGTCACACTCATCCTCATCAAATTACATTTCCCTATGAATCCCTAAAGAGGCATTTAAGACTCTAAGCACATTTATTCATAAACGTTCAGAAAATATGCTTATTGCCATATTTATTAAGGGATAAACAGCTAACTAAGATGAATATACTCGTAGATAGGCGTATGTATACGTTACAGCAACAATATTGTATCCAGTGGGATACAATATTGTTGCTGTAACGTATACCGCCTCACTCATTATCCTAATTATATAAAAATTGCTCTTATATTAGCATTACTCAGATAATATAGATGATAAAAAGAATTGGATTACATATCAAAATACAATTAAATCAACATTAATTAAGAGAAAAATAACATTGCTTAAAACAGAAGATTGTTTCTTATTTATTATTTGTATACTAAGATTATTACAAAACTTTTGTTGTAAAATCTAATTTAAATGCGAATCTTAATTAAAATTTACAAACAATAGAAGATTTAGGGCTGAATCTGCGTGGCAGGAATGTTTCTCGAAATGTTTTAAATTAATTGCCTTAATTTAAATGTCTAGTAACGTTTATTCATTATTTTAATAAAGTTATGTGATGTTGTTAGAATAGTTTACAGTTCATTTTGGAGTCTATAAATTACGAAATCTTTGCTTTATTCTTGTTATTTAAATAATTTCGAAGTTAAATAATTATGAAAAAAAAATCAATTATATAAGGTAGGAAACCTAGGTAGGAAAGAAATAAACTGCTATTGGGGTTTCCTAGATAGGAAACCCCAATAGCAGTTTATTTCTTTCTCCTTTTAAAAAACCCCACTCTAGGTATTTCTCCTGGATCGTGGATAGTATCTACTGAAAATTGAAAAAGCGCCTCTAGTGTACGAATGAGGAACTATTTTTTCTATGAAATTAACGTCAAAGTTCCCGTTTGCTTTACGTCACAAAACGTGAAAAGTCTTGTTGGAGCTTCAGGCATGCGCCACAATCAAAGTGAAGGGAAAATAACAACATAGTTATATCAAACGAGTGAAAAAACTAAGTTCTACAAAATTATCCCTAAGTACTGCTCTAAATCGCGGGCATGCGGGCGGCGAGTACCTAAAGGGCAACTCGCTGCCCGACCATGGACCATGCCCGGGTCGACGGCGCGTTGTGTTTGACGCGCGCCTCAAAGAGCGTCAGCATAATGACGGGGCCCCCTCTCTAGAGGGCCAAAGCCTGCCGGGGTCGCGGGACTTATCTCATTACCGTGACCCCGGAACATAAAGGGCTATTGAAGGACACCGTGGATTTTAGTCAGTACAAGTCTGACAGTCGCTCCCGCCCTGCCCGGGGTGGGAGGACTAATTTGATGATTTAACCACGCTAAAAAAAAAGTATTGCTCTAAAAAAAAAGATGGTAGATCGAGTTTGTGAAGGTTTCAGTTTGCTGATAAATTTCAGATAAAAAAATACCCCAGAAGCAGAACAACAGACTACTTTTTCCAATCCGATTCTGTTCTAATTCTTCGTCAGCACTAAATACAAAAGAATATCGACACCACAAAAAATAAAATGACAGCAATATAAAATTTATTTCTACTAAAATAATAAAATAAAATTGGGTCAATTTCCCGCAATAATTCCTGCGATAATGGATCACGACGTTTGATTGACACCTTCGCATTAGCTAAATGAAACAGTTGTCTTTACTTAGGGCTCCGACGGATGAAGAATTTGGCCTAAAAAACTCTTATAGCATTTCGGGTCGAAAGATGTAGTTCCCTCAATAAAAGAAATGCCTTTAATGGAACTGTATTGCTTTATGTATCAATTCACTTAGTAAAGGAAACATTATACTAGCTGTTGCCAGAGCTTCACTCACTACAATTCGAAAATTATGCCACGTTTACATAAAATTGGAGAGCAGTGGTGGCCCAGTGGTATCAGCCTCGGCTTACGAGTTGTAGGTCGTGGGTGCGAACCCCGTCAGGCGCATCACTTTGTGTTACTTATTTAAACACCACTGCTCTCAAAACGGTGAAGGAAAACTTCGTGAGGAAACCGGCAGATCCTAGAACCAAAACTTCGAAGACATGATTGTGACATCTACCAATCCGCACTGGGCCCGCGTGGTAGATTACGGCCCACTCCCTCTCACAGAGAGGAGGCCTGTGTCCCAGCAGTGGGAACATTTATAGGCTGATGATGATGATGAACGTAAAATTGGAACGAAAATATCCTATATATTAATCAAGGTTATAAAAAAAAAACGTTATAAATCCGTTCAGTAGTTTTAGCGTGAAGGAAACGATCATCCATACATTCATTGTCACAAAATTTCACATTTCATATAATAAAGTAAGAGTTTTAGTTAAATTATGTTTAAAAGCCTATGTTATCGGTAAATAATTTTTCAAATTAGTGTCTTTTAGTGTACTAGCGCTTTCTAACAAGCAAATCTTATTTATTTCAACTTTATAATAATTAGCATAGATAGGTAATACAAAGGCTGGAGTTCTGACACAACGAGCTTAGGCCTTTAGCGAAGTCTAGAACACATTTTAAGCCCTGTTTTATAATAAACGTAACCACAGGCACGAGCTACAGGTGCGACACGGACGGCTAGTTAATTATGGAGTAAAGTAATTAAGCATTTTATCACCTGACTAGCTTTTTTTCAACGAGGTTAGCTTTTAATGTAAGCAGATAAAATTAAGAATCAGTTTTTCTTTTTCGTTTATGTGGCCATCTTTTGATGTCAGAGTTGATTACCTCTAAGTGTGCAATGGCAGCGGGGCGGGCAGCGGAATCCGCTGGCGGGTAACGCAAACACGTAGTTTTTGACTAAGGTGCACCAAGTGCGCGGGGCGGGTGAGCGGAAATCAGGTCTGTTTCATGACCCGCCACCCGCTCCCGCTGCCCGCCCCGCGCCACTGTAATTGCACACCTAAGCGATTGGCTAAATATCAATTGCCGTGCCCCTAGCGCCCGGCTAAGAATCGGTGAAAAAAAGGCTCGCCTCTCTCTTCAAAAAGCGCGCGAAAAGTTAAGCCGCCTCAGGCACACCCACAGGTCACAGGAGTTTCTTATCAGGTAACCGTGGCCACGGAACGTAAAGGGCTATTGAAGGACACCGTGGATTTTAGTCAGTACAAGTCTGACAGTTTCTCCCGTCCTGCCCTGGGTGGGAGGACTCATTTGATGATTATAACACGTAAAAAAAACTTTTTCAAAAAAATGTAACCGCCTTCAAAAACAACCACAAAAAAGGGTAAAATAAAATAACCTACAAAATAACTTTTATTTCAGAAGTCGGTGCCTTTATTTTTTTTTCATTGCATTGTCTTTTTTGCCACCGACTTCTGAAAGAAAAGTTATTTTGTAGGTTATTTTATTTTACCCTTTTTTGTGGTTGTTTTTGAAGGCGGTTACATTTTTTTGAAAAAGTTTTTTATTTTACTCTTTTTAGTTTAAATATTCAACTCAAATTCTTGTCAAATAAATCATTCTCTTACATGTGTGCACTAAAATTTTGTAGTCCGTAGCACCGGTAATAACATTGCTCAAGTGCACAATAAGCTAATAAAATTCCCTATCTCAAAAACTACTGAACCGATTTTGATGAAACTTGCAGTATTCCGTAAGTTAAACAATATTTAATACAACAACAAAAAAGAATTACTTAAATCGGACTTGTAGTTCCGGAGATATGCGAACACAAACTAAATCAGTCGATGCCTACTCCAAGCCGTTGAGGAGTTGTACCTTCCATCATCAGCTCATCCACCTGAGATGATGATTATTAGATGCAAATACTTGAACAGCTTTAGAAAATATATGAAAATGGTACTATGTGCCTATAAAATTTGAAGGTTGCCCTCGATTTCCCTGGGATCCCATCATCAGATCCTGACTTGATGATCATGGGACCACTTGGGAAGTATACCCTTTCAAACAAAAGAAAAATTTTCCAAATCGGTCCAGGCGTCTTCGAGAAATCGGGGAACATACATAAAAAATAAAAAAGATTCCGACGAGTTGAGAACCTCCTCCTTTTTTTGAAATCGGTTAAAAAGGTACACTCACAGGCCTCTAATGTGTCCGCCCTGGAGCTGAAATGACTGTTAATCTCTTATTGACTAACAATACACTCTGTAACTTTGGTTATCCTTTGCGTTCCAGGGCAGTTGTTTTGAGACAGTTTCCGTTTCAGTTTCCTACGATCCCAGAAGTTAACATTACCTAGTCTTAATATTGTTTAAATAAAATTCCATTCTAATTCTATATTTCTCAGTTGTTATAACTATCTTAGGCAAAAAGGTTATGTATTCGTTTTGCCCAATTATATGTATAATTATGATTATAAGTAATATTTCCTGTCTTTTAGTAAAGATCCTTCTTCATGTCTTTGGTGTCATGAAAAGTCTGTGTTCTCCTCTCATTGATTGATTAAAAACAGTTATTGTAATTATTTTTTACAAAAGTGAACCAAACCAAAGGGACATACGTCAGAAACTCCATTATTTATAAAAAAAAATACCGTTCACCCGATGGTAGGAAAATTAATAAAGTATTCGTTATTGACACTATGATTGATCTATATCAGGCTCGTGGCTGATGATTGATCAGTGCGGACGACACAGTGAGTGAGTAGTGACGGCTAGGGATGGGATTTGTTTAGTTTTTAAATGATGGGACATTTTTTAGAATGTACAGCTTTGATTGAGCGTTTGACGTTTCATGCTACGAGTTTGTCAAAGAAAATGTTGTCATATTCATTATGTCATTGTCACTAACAGACTACTCATTAAAACCACTGTATCTAGAACCATAAATATTTACAAAAAAGCATTACATAACGAAGGTGAGGATTAAGGTCGAATTTCTTAAATTAATTCCTTAATTGGATTAAAAAAGGGGCTTTAAAGTTGGTTGAAAATACTGGCATAACTTCTACAGAAGAAATTACAGGTTTATTTATTAAGAAATTATAGTTGTTGTTTTCATTTTTGTTCAACCTAGTTTCGCTGAACTAGATACGAGTATAAAAGTTGAACACTTAATTTAGCCTAAAATTACTTCTTGGTAACTGTAGATCTAGGTACTAATAGTGCGTACACATTGGGTGTTTTAAAACGCGTGTATTTCTAAAGGTTCGCGAGCGAGACCGCGACACGAGACAGCGACAGGAGACAGCGACAGGAGACCGCGACACATGTCGCGCTCTCTTTTGCATAGGCGGCGGTTCGCGCCGCGACAGGGACCGAGACGGAGACCGCGACACTTGTCATTGCCTATGTTAAGTAGTGTCGCGGCAGCCTGTCGCGGTCTCCTGTCGCTGTCTCCTGTCGCGGTCTCGCGCGCGAACCGGCACCTTAACGCACGTTTTGAAGATACTTTAGATAATATCGTACAATTTTTGAACGAAAATAGGTATTCATGTCATTTGGAGGTTGGCAGCACTATGATGACCATAAACAACGAGTGTACTACGCACACACTACAGTAGCACAATCGTTTGTCGCAGGTTTGATGTCGATATTCACTGTAGCGTACAAGCGTCCATTCGAACTATGGTGTGTCGCAGTACAGTTATGTCGCACAAGGGTTTATCGCACATCCGTTTGTCGGAGTAGCGTAGTACACTCCAGACAAACCCGCAATAATGAAAGCTGTAAAATAACGTTTGTGAATATTTTCGTTATAGCATTTTACGATTCTATAGTATCCGTTCACACCGCGACTATTTAATTCCGGATTTTACACGTGTAAGCGCGCGGCTTGTACGGTGGCGCGTTTAACACAACGCCAAGCGTCCAATGTGTACTAGCTCTTAATACTGTCCTAAAACGGAAAACCAGTGGGAAGTAAAACACATTAATTACTGACTGAACTAAACAAAAGTAAGCTCTGAGTTCTGTGAGCCTTTTGCTTTTGAAAATTAAATATTCGTTTGTATAACATTTTGGTATCATACTTTGTTTATAAGTTTTCTGTAACGATAGCCTTCTCACTCGAAATCCAACCTTTACTTTTAAAGAACAAAGTGTTAACTCGTTTGTCTGGCATTTTTAAGAAATGTTACTATTATTCCAGCTGTTAAAATATTCCGATGTTTGGTGTAACTGTGTGACCGATATATATTTTATCCCTGGTTGCCAATAATTTGTGGTAAGTGTGGTAATTTGGCCAACTTTGTGGTTCAGTCAGTTTTGCCAATTCAGTTACATTTGTGCTGCAACATTTATGGTTTGCCTCTAATTTACTGTTAGCACGAAATCAAATGTTAAATTCTAGCCAGTAATTACGAAGGTTTTGGCTATTTTAATTATTACATCAAGCAACATCAAAATTAAAATGTAAATGTACATGTCAAATGGGGCAACACACGCCCTTTGCGTCTTCGATACTGGTCTAATACAGACCCTTTACTTGTCCGCCATTTTATTTTACCTTTCTCGGCACTAATGTACCAGCACCTCATCAGCATCGAATACCACTAATTAATCACAGATCAGAGTTAAAAAATTGAAATTGTCTGAACTAACAATTCAAACTAATCCAAAATGCTTCTTGTAGATAGATGGTGGGTAGCCCATCTCATAGGCCAATTTTACCAAGGTCGGTCAGTCTATGTGGTGACTATTCTTTTCGTAACCAAAATCTTGGTATGTTTTTTTTTTTTTTGCTTCTTTTTTAATAAAACGTTGTTCTTCAATAGAGATTTCTAACGGGAAACCGAACCGTTAGCGCACTGCTACGTGCTGTACGAAAGTAAAGCTCGTTAACCCAAAAATAAGTCTGACAACCACTTACCAATTGGAATCATGATACTCTGTAATTAGGTTTTAAAATTCATTAAACAGACACTATTAAATACCTACCGAAATTCATCTGAATCTGAACGGAAGCCAACTCCAACATTATCAACATAATTGGGAAAAGACTTGGCAGTTATGATTATTAACAATGATAATTAAACACCTAATAGTAACTACCTACATTCAGAACAACCGTTATCATAACGATAACACAGAGATAATTAACGTCAAAACGTCACTTACGCCTGATAAAGTATAATTACTACGGAACATTAAGGATAATTTATCAATTTAGTGCTGGATGTGACAAACGGACCCTCTTAATTTCATAATAGTTGTGTGTAGGCCGACATGATAGATGTTTCGGAGACAAGGACGTTTTGTAGAGAGAGGAGTCGATTTTCTATGAACATAGGTATACTTCTATGGATTTTTTACTAAGAAGTGAAATAGAACTTGTTACTTATGTTATGTTTATAATGACTGTTTTCTCAAAACTAAAACAGAATAAAATAAAATATTTGCATTTGTGAGCAAAGTAAACAAATACTGCCACTTTCGTAATTCATTCTACAGCCAAAAAACAAACTGCTATAAATCTTTATTCAAAAGTTGTCTGGACGATATCACTGTCAGCAATAAGACTACCGTTGTACAAATGTATACATGGGATTAGCAATTTTGTGAATAAATCGTTTACCATGAATTTTTTAGCGTATAAAGAATATTCAAAGATAATATTTTTGAAGGTAAAATGAAGTTAAGTATGTATTACAATCATTTATTTTAAAATGAATTCGGTATGTACCTTTTTATGATCTCTAAGGGCGCTCCCTTACCGCGGACATTCACCTGTAATGTAACGTTACAGATTCGAACATTCGAAGACAAATAGAGCATCAAATTGCGCACTTTTATGTTACATTACAGGACGTGAATACATTACAGGTGAACGATTACGGTGAGGGAGTCCAGAACAGATTGGAGGTGTGGTGGCAAAGACTGGAGAACGTTGACCTGAAATTGAGCAGAACCAAAACAGAGTATTTGTTTTGCGATTTTGGCGGTCTCTCCAGTCCTGTGCCCATTACTCTTGCAGGAACGCCCATACCAGTCTGTTCCGACTTTCGGTACCTCGGGTCGCTTGTCCAAGGACACGGCGATGTAGACCGGGACATAACACACCGGATCAACTCGGGATGGATGAAATGGCGACAGGTCGCCGAAACAACTTGCGACCCACGGATGCCCCTCAAGTTAAAGGGGAAAATATACAAATCCGTGATTAGACCTGTCGTATTGTATGGATCGGAATGCTGGGCTGTGAAAAAGATGGATGAGAAACGATTGCATGTAGCGGAGATGAGGATGTTGAGATGGATGTGTGGAGTGACAAGAATGGATAAAGTAAGGAATGAGTTTATAAGGGGAAGTTTGAAAGTGCGCCTGTTACAGAAAAAATGAAAGGGAATCGTCTATCTTGGTATGGACATGTGATGAGGAGGGATGACACCCATGTGACTAAGAAAGTGATGAGTATAAATGTTGATGGATGGAGAGGACGAGGAAGGCCAAAGAAAAGATGGATGGATTGTCTAAGGAATGATATGAAAGAAAAACCGGCCAAGTGCGAGTTGGACTCGCGTGAAGAGGGTTCCGTACGATGTTTCCTTTCACGTTTTTTTTAAATCTGACCCAAATTGGTACGCACAACATGAGTGATTTACCATGTTATTTTAATATCATGGACTTCTTATAGGTTTCCTATAATCTATAAGTAGAAAACTAATTTCTGTATTTAAAAAAAAAATTAGGTTCAGTAGTTTCGGAGATAAGGGGGGGGGGAATGGTCAAATTTCGTCTATTTTCTTGAATAACTTGGAAACTATTTATTTTAAAATTACAAAAAAAATACATTTAAGATTGTCTCAACCTGACCTTTCATTTGAATGTCACACGATGCAGTTTTCAAAACATTTTTTTTTCATTTTCCCCTTCCCCCCCAAAAATTACCTCCCACATACAGATTTCATCTATTCACGTCACACCTCTGTGCTTGGGTCACAGGAATTGATATGTGTACCAAATTTCAACCCAATCAGTCTAGTAGATTCGGAGATAATTGACTGTAAGCGACAGACAGACGGACACACGAGTGATCCTATAAGGGTTCCGTTTTTGTATTCGGACGTACGGAACCCTAAAAAGGAGTAAATGATACTGTGACGTCTGATAGGGGAGAATGGAAGAAGAAAACGTGTTGCGCCGACCACAAATAGAATGGGATAAGGGCAGGAAGAAGAAGAAGATTACGGTGAGGGAGCACCTTAATATACATAATAGCATGCTTTTGTTTTAAATATTTCAATGCAACAAAAAGATTTTAACATGTTTGTTTTTGGTCCTTAATGACCGTAAATTAACAATTATTTATTAAGGGCAGGTAATCCAAGCGAAATAGGCATTTAACGCTACCAAGAGTTGCCCGCGATTGCCGCAAAGCGAGCCGTGCGCTTACGTCGCGGGGACTCACGGGGAGTGTCACATTACAGATAAGCAGGCAGTAGGTCAACTTGTCTTATTGATTTATTTTAAATATAAAATAAGAGATTTGATTAATTAAAAACTTGTTTTATTATAATATTTTGTAGTAATAGCGAAGTCTTTCTTTTTTTTGTAATAAATTAATTTGAGTAGATATTTTAAATGGAATAAACTCTGAACTATACTTATTAAATTAATTGATGTTTTAGTTTCTAGATCGGGTGTTCCAAATGCAATAGGTAACGCAAGGACGATAATGCCGTAAAAAACGCATGAAATCACATTTACGTAAACCTTGAATTTTCGCTTGCCACAATCTAAGCTAAATAGTATTCTAACAGCATTTGCCTCCCCCCTATCACGTGGCACCACAGCGCTTTTCAAATGAACTTCGTTGACCCCGTTGAAAAACTTACCATTGAGCTTATGCTAGCCCAGTATTTTGGCAGGTCATTTAGAGTTACCTTACCCCCGCGCTGCATGTCACGTGGCGCGAGAGCGCAAAAGATACCACCTTGATCTTATACTAGCCTAGTACTTTTACTGATTAGTAACACGTGACGTCATTCTAAATCCAATATGGCAAACCATTCAATATGGCTGAATAGTTATTTTTAATGCATTTCTACAGGGAACCGATCAATTTACCGAATTTTGTTTGTTCGAATTTCATTACACCGAAAACTATTGACCGACATCTCTTTTGCTATATGCATTATTTGACATATTTTCAGTTCATCGAAGTATCATTAGCCATAAGTATTATTTTACCGAAGTATGTTCCGCCGATTAACAAAAACGTTATCAAGTTATTCTACTGTTATGATTTTACTATGTATTATGTTGGTATCCGTCCTTGAGACTTCAATGTCGGTGCCGGTAGGTACCTACCTACATATATCCGCAGAAAGGAACAGAGATCCCTAATTTCCTACTCATATTATACCTTTGCATCTACCTATGTATGTAAGTATGTATGTATGTTCCGTTTTCATGTCAAAACGGCTGTTTTTGATAAATTTTGGTACAGAGACAGGTGGGACACTAGAGCCGGTAATAGGCTATATAGGAGAGGGGTTGGCTGGCGAGCGAGGCCGGGGCCAACAGCTAGTAGGTAATAAACACACACAGGTGCGGCCGGCAACGCGGCGGCGGCGCGCGCTGCACTTCTATTGTTATTATAATATTACCTACCTAGGTACCTAAATAGAGATAAGAAGCGCACTCTTATTGCTATTTCTTAGAAATGATGGACAGGTTTCGAAAGTAAAGGTAAAGATAGACCGAAGATTAGATTTAAAAATCAAAAGACGAATAAGTATTTAGATAATATATGAAAAAATAAAATATATAGATAATATGTGAAAAAATAAAATTGTAAACAAACTTACCTGATTTCTCGTCTAACCTTCCGGACTTTGCACCTGGCTACTTTCTTGTTTTTATTTTTATTTCCCATACTTCTGTGCACTAATAAAAACAAATAAAGAGTAACTGCCTTCTTTACACTATGTGATAGCCGCGCGCTAGAAAAAGGGACACAGGTCTCACCTCGACAAGGCCTAGCGGGCGACTGAAGTGACGAACGCGAGCCGCTGTGTTATATAATAATTTATTATTAAAAAAAACAAGCTATTTTGCAAAATGTAACCACAAATTACTTTTCTCTACGTTATTACCTTTTTTAAGATATGGTTTTTAGTAGTAAAACATTTATAAGCTTTGAGAAAAACAAGAAAAACATGAAAAAAATATCGATTAAGCCTGTTTTTCGGATTTTTTTTTTATCGAGTGAAGTTTTCAATATCGTGTTTTGAACCACAAATTGTCAAAGTACATAGAGTAAACTAGAACAAGTTCTTTTTTTGGATTTAAAAAATCACGATTTCTTTATTTATTGTTAAATCAAAGTGATGTAAAATTGGGAATACCTGGCCTTAACTAGCTTCCGCCCGCGACTCCGTCCGCGCGGATGTCGGTCTTCGCGTGGATGGTTTATTTCTCCATTTTGAGTAGGTAACTCTGACAATGACATCTTATAAATATCTATTGGACCCAAATACGGCTAAGCCTATAATAATTAAGGAGATCCCTCTATTGACCTACTGCTGTTAAGCTCGCGTTCTGTAGTAAGTATTTTTTTCATAGTAATTCCGACCTTGTATTTACAAATAACTGTACCCTGAGCACGAGTTTTCAGTATTTGAGACGTAAAGTAAACTGGAACTTTGACAACTTCAAATTGACAATTTTCAAGGAAAAAATTAGTTCCTACTTCGAACACCAGAGGCGCTGTTCCATTTTTTCATACAAGAAACGCTGTAAATACTGGAAAAACGCTGTAAAGTAAAAGAGTGAAAACTCGTGCTCAGGGTACTGATTGGAACAGTAATCAAAAAGGTCGCGCTGAAAAGCACGGTTTAAAATTACACGCATACAATATTAATTCCACGGACGACCGCTCGCCACACTGGACACGTCCGCTCGCATCAAAATTCAGAATTTATATGCATCGCGCGGCGCGGAACGCGGCTCCTTATATAGGAGTCGGGGAGGCGTGGCCCGCGTGTGCCGCAAACGGTTCAAGCCAAATCCGACTTTCGGCGCTACAGGTTACGGCGCTGAATCCACTGCGGGTAATGCAACGTGTGTTCGCGGTTCTACAGAACAACGTCTATGAATAAAACTGAAAAATAAGATTTTTTTTCTACGTATTTTTCCAGGATAAAAAGTATCCCATTTTATGCCCAGGATAATAAGGTATAATTATACCAAGTTTCATCAAAATCGAACCATTAGTTTTCACGTGATGCCTGCATATACAGACAGACAGACAAAATTTTTTTAATCACATATTTGGGTTTGGTATCGATCCAGCAACACCCCCCGCTATTTATTTTTTCAATATTTTCAATGTACAGAATTGACCCTTCTACAGATTTATTAATTATGTAGGTATATAGATATCAATTGTCCCATAAAAATTATTACATAAAACTATGTAAATTACGCTACAGTTTTTCCATCAACTACAAAATAAAACTCGACTTTCCGCCTCCCTATTAGAGATGCTTGGCCAAGAAACACTTAGGACACAACGTTAAATAATAGCTGATTTTACCCCAGAAAAGAACAAAATAGTACAAGGAAATGCGTATTTTTCCTACTGCCAAGAGTAGAGTAGATTTTTCGATTGTTAAATAAACATTTTCTGATGAATAAATGTAACAGCTTTTGTCCGAAACAAGTTCGTACTGCTGGTTATTTTTATTAAGAAGTTATCTGGTGTTTCAGGAGCAGTATAGTGGTCTAGTGAAATCGACCCCGACTAATGGGTAATTTATTTCATCACCACTACTCTCAAAACGGTGGATGAAAACATCTTGAGGAAACTCTCATGTATTAGTATTAAACAATAATGTACATGTGGTGTCTATCAAACCACACTGGGCCTACGTGATGGATTACGGCCTAGACTTTTTCTCTGAGAGGACGAAAGACAGAGGACTCTGTATCTCTAATTATGTTATCTAGCAATTGAAAAAATACTTAATTACCTTTCCATGCCAATAATATATTTAACTCGCATCTAGCCCCGGATTCACACAGGTAATTATTTTAAAATAATATAGGGATTATGTTATTGGCTGATAATTATAATGTTAGTTTCTAGCGGTACAAATGATTTTCCTTTGCGAAAAACATGCACTTTTGTTTTTCAATTGTGAAATATAAAGATAATAATATAGAAATGATTTTCGTTGGTTATTTCATAAGAGTGCTTATAGTCTATGTCTGCGAAAAAAAAACTTCAAGTAAAATACTTCTTACAATAAAGGCTAAAGAAAAACTCTCTAAGGAAAATAATCTCAAGTGTCCGCAGGCACTTCTGTTCCCAGGCTGAATGTCGACATACGTTTGCCTCCCATTGTGTATAATCTGTATTTACAAGCGGCCGCCCGCGCCATCCTAAATAATGAGCCACTCGAGTTATGGGAAAGGACATATGCCACTGTTTATGGTAACGCAACCCGGAGTGGTTCTCAACCTTTTCTGACCAGTACGAGTAGCATAACCAAGTTTATCTATTTTATACCTACTTTTTTTTTTTTTTGCGTGGTAAAATCATCAAATGAGTCCTCCCACCCCGGGCAGGGCGGGAGGGACTGTCAGACTTGTACTGACTAAAATCCACGGTGTCCTTCAATAGCCCTTTATGTTCCGGGGTCACGGTAATGAGATAAGTCCCGCGACCCCGGCAGGCTTTGGCCCTCTACAGAGGGGGCCCCGTCATTATGCTGACGCTCTTTGAGGCGCGCGTGGAACACAACGCGCCGTCGACCCGGGCATGGTCCATGGTCGGGCAGCGAGTTGCCCTTTACTCGCCGCCCGCATGCCCGCGCCTACGGTGGCCGGAGATCGTCTTGCGACGTCCGTCGCCGTGGGCGTCCACCACTGCGGGTGGGGCGGAGGGAGGACACTGTCCTCTCTCTCACGCGGCCCGCCTCCTCCTTCGCGAGCATGACTGCTTCGCAGAAGGAGGCGACCGCTTCCCACTCCGTCTCGCCCCGCAGCATGGCCGCGACCAATGCCGGGCGCGAGAGGTCTCCGCCTATCGCCGCCGTGAGGACACGTCGGTGCTCTGCCCAAGCGGGGCAGTCTTGCACCGTATGCTCTACTGTGTCCTCCGGGCGATCTTCGCAGTGGTGACACCCAGGCGTTTCCTCCTTTCTCCTTAGACACAGGTACCTCCCGAAACTTCCGTGTCCGGTGAGGACCTGCGTCATGCGGTAGGTTAGGACGCCGTGACTCCTATCCAGCCACTCCTCAAAGAGGGGTCTTACCGCCGCTATTGCGGCGTGCCCGGCCGTCGGTTGCGACAGTCGTCCCCTCCATACTGCCCTGAGATCGCGCCGGACCTTCTCTCGCCGCGCCTCGACTACTCGAGGCAGCGGGGAATTTTATACCTACTTGGACAAAGTTATTTCTATACAAATCGACATTTTTTCTGTCTGAGTATGGCGCAACCCGTAGACAATTGAAAAATATAACCGTTTATTGTTACATTTTTAACATCGCCATGCTTACGACGACGTTCTGTAAGTACATTCTGTCATTTTACGATTCTTCCGTCGACAAAATTCGTTTCTACGGTGACATGTTACGCATACTAGACCTAATTTCTTTATCGTTAACAGACATCGTATAAAATGAGGTAAAAAATCTGTCATTGATCATTACCTTTTACCGACGTTGTTAAGTTCAAAAGTATACAGGGTGCTATTGAAGTCGTGGGCATTATTTCAAACTAAGGCACTACTCATCATGATACTAATATTGCATTAGGCTTAATAATAAGAAAATCAAAAATATTATTAATGCAAGTATGGAAAACTCTAAAAATGTAGTAAGTCATATAACATACTTAGCAAAAAGCTTATTAATGCAAATAAACACTAAAAGTAATAAAAAATATACATCATAAACCCCAGTAAGTTTTCAAGAATCAAAATCTCGAGCGCAGTACAGCGCGTTACGAAAAGTAAACAAACATCAAATAATATTAACTTGCATTTATAACATTTTTGATTTGCGTAATGCAATTAGTATCATGAGTAGTGTCTTGGTTTAAAATAATGCCCATGCAATTGAATGAATTCAATTGCACCCTGTATAATATATATTTAGTTTGGTTTAGAAGATCATTACGATGGGTCCACCCATTTGATGACTTTAAACCCCAAAATAAAGTTAGTAGAGCAGACACTAGAAAATTATCAAACGAGTGTTCCACCCGAGAAGACTGGACTCGGATTTGAAGTACTTTTAATTTCAAAAAGCGGATATCAATAAATCCCAAAAAAACCTTTCCCGGACGTACTCTTGGGGACAATTTTTTGAGAACCAATGTCATAGACAAAGGATGAAATGTAGTTTGTGTTACAAGGACGCGTTTTGTTATCCGCATCGTTAAGTCACTTAATGTTTATTCATGTCGTATCATGGGGTTAATTTAACATTACGAGAGTCTTTAAAGTGACCGGTCATCACAGTTTGTGAATTTGTTAAGTATCAAAGTGATGAAGTTGGAAAAGTTATGCATTGCCTTTGCTAAACATTTGGGGAAATTAGAGTTAATTGTAAATTTATGTTCTAGTCCTCGAGAATAAAAGGGGATAGATTTTCGAGTTTATGTTGTGTGGTGCAAATGAGTAGTGTTTCTTTACATAGCATAAAAACAAAGTCATTTACGTATGGCTGTAACTTCCGAAAGACTTAAGCAAATCAGATTATGTCTTTTTTGTTATATTCATTATGGTCAGTATTCTAGCTATGATTTTATTTTGAAACTTGGGTGGATCAAACATTTTAAACCACGCCAAAAAAAAAATATCGGTGAAAATTCAGACTCGATGTTATTTATTTTTTTCTACAATTTTTATCTACCCAATGCTGGGTCCCAATCCTTCTCAAATCTTACCACTTTTAAAGGTTTTGTGTTCGTGTTCCAGTATCTTCCGGCCACCTTAACAAGATCGTCTGTCCACCTAGCCATCTCTCAACATTCATGAAAGTGTTGGAGTGGGGACCATGGACGGGAAAGAGTTCCAGTCCATGGTCTCCACTCCAACAATTTCCTGCCCGATCTTCTGTCTACGGCATAATGACCAGTTCATGACATTATACCGCCGTATGACTGAATATGTGCTTGATCACTAGCAATATACCCCCTTTTTACATGACATTTAAACAAAACAGGTGAAATGTATACTAAAACACCTTTCCGGTAAATTTCTGTTTAACTTAAGTGGCCGGACGTTTTCATGTGTGTGAATATTAGAAGTGACAAAGTTATAAAGTCGGAGAATTATGGAGCAGCAGCTGTTTATAGGTACGCTATTTTGTTAGACAGTTATTTTAATACGGAAAAGGTTTCTAAAGTAATAATAATAATATTCCACAACTATCACACAACGATATCTACATACTATAGATACATGCATATTATAGATATAATTACACCCAGACACAGAACAAATGATCGTGCTCATCACACAAACGTTTGTCCTGGGTGGGAATCGAACCCGCGACCTCCGGCATAGCAGTCAGGGTCACTAACCAACAGACCTGTCAAAAGTCTGAGAGAATTGCCAAATGTTCAGAGTTAAGTTAGTAAGTAAGTTTACGTACGTAAATTTTAAAATTGGTGAGGATGGATGAATGATGATTTATGATTCTTTGGTGCCACAACTATGGAATGGATTTTGATGGAATTTGGCACATCGATACTTTATAATCTGAATCAACAATATAAGATACTTTAATGCTAAAATATTGAACAATGTACCGGAGAGTAATAGTATATTCAAAGATCATCAACTCTATCAGTGGAAAGGCGTCCATTGTTGAACAAAGACATTCTAATACCCACAAAAATCCGTATGCAAAGATTGGTCCGTAGCTTCTAATTTTTGATTTTACTTACTATATTATACTTACTAATAAAAACTTCATTCCATACCCACATAACCACATTATCGCATAATATAACCTTTTCACTTGCAAAAACGCAACCTATTTCAACCCCAACCTGTCATAAAAGCATACGTTGAATATAAAAATACATTTTTAGCCCCATAATGCGTCCCAATGCTAATCAGATTGTAAGGGTCGTAATCTAAATTACGCACCCCTAATTACGTTCAATGTCCCTCGTGAATATTAACACCCCTTACATGTATACAGGGTGGGGTGTTAAACTAAGTGATGTTTAAAATTTATGATGAAGGAGCTTGTTATTTTGTTTTTAAAAGAAAATGTGGATGTCTCTTTTTTGGCAACGAATTTCTTGACCCAATTTGTCCCCTTTTAGAACAGGAAAATGTTATGCATTAAAGTGTTGTTTTTTTTATTAACAAGCAGTCCTTCCAGTTTGATTTAGTAGTATTATGGTAATTATCGTTTGTAAATTTTACAAGTATTATCAATGCCGGAACCGTGATCCTGTGACGTAAACGGCAATTTCAAGAACACAGTGGATTGTAGTCAGTACAAGTCTGGCAATGCCTTCCACTCTACCCAGGGCGGGAAGACTCATTTGACGATTTGTACAACTAAAAAAAATATTATAATTATAAATATATGCGGATGGATATAAAAATATGGTTATACAGACGGATGATTCAGTCATAGTCAATCTTTCACCAAAAATGGCGGAATAAATCTGTATGTTTGGGACGAAGATAATTTATAATCGGAATTAACACATAAATGATAAATGATAAATGATATTTATTCAGTAAATTGGTTTTGGCAAACTCTTTTACACGTCAAAAAGACACTTTTACACTAGATGAGGCCGGTGTTTCGTAACTGACTACTCTGAGAAGAAACATCCGAAACAAACTCAGAGGTCACAGTCTCTTTTAAAGTCCAGACAATTTTGTATTTATCAAATTATATGAGAACCATGCAGGTGTCTGAGGTGGCCTTTTGAAGAAAGAACCACACAGATTTGAGTGGACCTGTCCAGTCAGTGCAAGCATGTGTCAGTTACCGTGTAGCTCAACTCATATCACAAGGAGCTCAACGAAACGACGAACAGTACCAAAGAAAGGACATTTGGGTAGGCCGCATCAATAACTCAAACTGTCAGACAATAAAATGAACTGCAAGGAAATAATAAAAAAGTAGAATAAAATGTAACCCACATATGTTCTCATATTCACAAGTTAGAAAAAACACAAATAAAAAAAGACAAAATTAAAATTACAAAGTAATTCATGTCAACAAAATAAATAAAATAAAAACATAAAAAAAAACAAATGACATAGAAAATGTCAAAATGTGTAAAAATATAAATAAATTACAAAGTAATCATGTCAAGCCAAAAAAAAAGAGAAGTAAATATAAAATGTCAAATAAAAACAAAACATGTCAAAATAAAAATAAAATGAGTAAAAATGAAATGTCAGTGTGTATAAAAAACCAAAAAAAAAAAAAAAAAAAATATGTCAAAAATAAGTAAATAATAATAAAAAAATAGTATAAAAGGAAATATTGAGTGAATTTAATTTAATTGGAGCAGCTTATTCCCATGCCTTTTTATCCTCTAAATAATGATTAATATGATAGTAAGCTTTCTTGGACAAATTACGTTTTATATACGATTTGAACTTATTAATACTTAGCATTTGAATAGGGCCGGGAAGCTTATTATAGAAACGTATACATTGACATCTAAACGAAATCCCTATTTTTTTGAGCCGAGTTGCTGGTACAATAAATTTATCTTTATTCCTCGTATTAATATTATGAATATCGCTATATTTTTTAAAAAGATTAATATTTTTATGTGCGTACAAAAGATTTTCATAAATAAATTGAGACGGCACAGTCAATATATTAATCTCCTTAAACTTTTCTCTGAGGGAGCTTCTGGGACTCAATTTATAAATAGAACGAATTGCCCTTTTTTGCAATACAAAAACTGTTTGAATATCGGCGGCATTTCCCCATAAAAGAATACCATACGACATCACACTGTGGAAGTAACTAAAGTAAACTAAACGCGCTGTCTCTAAATCAGTTAAGTCGCGGATTTTTCTAACGGCGAATGCTGCAGAACTAAGTTTTTTTGCCAATTTTTCTATATGGGGGCCCCACTGAAGTTTATTATCTAAAGTTATGCCTAAAAAAACGTGGGAAAAAGACTGAGGTATCTTCCGGTTTTAATTCTTGATCCTTTATCCGTATAACAGTTTCTACTTGTTTAACATGAGGTATCGTAAATTTAATACATTTCGTTTTTTTCTCATTTAGAAGAAGATTATTACATTCGAACCAATTCACTATTTTTGCAAGAGCTCTATTAACATCATCAGTAACGATCTGCTGACGTTTGAGTTTAAATAAAAGTGAAGTATCGTCTGCAAACAACACTATGTTATGATTGTCTTTTATTAAGTAAGGCAAATCATTTATATAAATGAGAAACAAAAATGGGCCAAGAATTGAGCCCTGGGGTACCCCCATTTTTACAACAGATCCGGGGGATCTTTTTCCGTTGACGTCCACTCTTTGAATCCTATCACTCAAATAAGAGGTAAGAAGATCCAAAGAGGCGTTCCGGATACCGTAGTGGTGCAGTTTCCTGATCAATGTTTCGTGAAGAACGCAATCGAAAGCCTTGGACGAATCGCAAAAAATACCCAAAGCATCGCATTTGTCTTCCCATGCATCATAAATGTGTCCTAAAAGTTCAACACCGGCATCAGTTGTTGAACGACCCCTTGTAAAACCGAACTGTTTATTATGCAATAATTTATGTTTGTCAAAAAAACTCTGCAGTTGAACTAAAATAAGCTTTTCAAAAATTTTACTAAAAGTAGGTAGTACTGAAATAGGTCTGTAATTAGTAGGGTCTGATGTACTACCAGATTTGAATAGTGGTATTATTTTACTATATTTCATTAGATCAGGAAACTCATAGGGAAGGTCAACAATTTAACGCAACGCGGACGGAGCCGCGAGTATCAGCTAGTAAGTATTACATCATTCCGGAACGCACGCTGCCTTAAATAAACCCTTACTCGGCCTTACGTGTCATGCATGCCATTACCAATTATAACAAAGGAAACGCGTGCCAATTATTCAGAATGAAACTACTAGGACATAAATGCCAATTGTTTGATATGATTCCCAAACCATTCATATGAAATAGTATTTCATTAAACACGAACGCATGACTAGGTTCAATTAATTACGTTTAACAATGTGTTCATATTGATTGTGTACATGTAAATAAATAATACAATTTAATAATCATTTTCTTAAAATCACTAATTAAAAAAAGAACAAAATAAAATATAGTTTATTTACCAATTCACTTGCTACTTGATCTATTTTGCGTATTATTGCGTATCTCAGCTAGCGCTACGGCGTAGCTCTGCTAGCGCTACGGCGTAGCTCTGCTAGCGCTACGGCGTAGCTCAGCATGCGCTACGGTGCGGTGGCGTAGTCAGTTACTGCTACGGCGTAGAATAGCTATGCGGAGTAACTCGGTCTTCGACAGCGCTAAGACGATGTAATTCACACAACAAAAATGGCCCCATTTTCTGTGTATTGACATTAGCTTAATATTTCTGTCTCTTAAAAAAATGCCACTTGTTATTTTTTTCTTCTAATCTGTCCCATTGTATCGGAAAATATAATTCAATGTCAGTTGCCAACCTTGGTGGACATAAAATATTTGAAGTATAGAAATAGTATGAACTCTATTTTCTTTGTTAAACCAAGCATTACATCATGATTAATGTTTGCTATTATAATAAAGACATTTTCAGGCCATATATAACAATGTAATATTTTTTATATGACTTCGTATAATAATTTATATGTTATGAGGATTTATGTGCAACACTATGTATTAAAGTTATTTGCTGTTGATATTTTATTCTTCATAAAATATTTATTTATTCATTCCGGAGCATATGAGTGATCATCGTGAATCAAGTAATTTTCAACTTTAGTTTGTAACAGATAGGGTTTATCATACTCAGTTTGTATTTTAAATTCTTATTTATTATTTTCCGTAATTATAATGTATGGGTTTTGAGCAAATTTTTTGTGACATGAAGTTGACAGGCACAAATATGTTTGAAGCTCATATTTTATGTTTGTTTTTCAATGTAAACGATTTGGTTGTAGATTTGCAGACACAACATTTTTATTAGCTGCCAGCAACATTACTTCGGCTTTTAATTCTGCTGTACAGACCACAAAAATGGTCAAATTACCGTCATTTTATGTTTACATTAAATGCTTGCTATTAAAAAAAACACATTCAAAATTTGCTTCATTAAAAGGTTCACGTACTTCATTTTTCTAAACCATGACATCTAAATCAAAAATCAAAATCTAAATCAAATATTTTTATTTCACATAGGCCCATGAGGGCACTTATAAAACGTCGACAACAGGTGCACGGTTCGGGTTGGTCGATTCCATGGAGAAGAACCGGCAAGAAACTCCATGGTTACTCTTTTAAAAAATGGTTTGGTTTTACAAACTGATTGTTACAATTTTGAATAGGTACTTAGATGTGAGAAAAACGTAGGCCTAGTAACAAGGAAGAAGTCCTTATGAGAGCTAGCACTACAAAAAAAAAGAAATATAAATATTTATATACACACGACCTACAATGTTCTCACATTCACAAAAAAGAAGTATGAAAGAATCTATATAAAAAAAAAAGAAAGCTAAATAAGCTGCGTTCTTCTAATATTATTATCTTACAAAATGTAACAAGTCTGTACATAAAGAGTAAAAGCTAAGGCAATATAATATTGCAAAACGAACACAATAAGGTAGAATAAAAATAAAACTATATACAAGAATAAAATAAAATAGAAGAATCATATTATCCTAACGCGTGGATTATAGAAGCTAAAGACCACAAATGTGCTGCTGCTGAGAGCTGCCAGGGAAGCCACATGTGCAGAAGGACCTATTGCCACACATCCTTATCTTCAACGTAGTCCTTAATTTTGTAATATGCTTTTTTATTATGGACACGTTTGATATGGGTTTTAAACTTTCCCTCAGTTAGTTCAGTGACTGATTTAGGCAATTTGTTGTAAAACCGTATGCTGTTTACAAGGAACGACTTGCTCGTCTTTGCTAGTCTGAATCTAGGTATTACAATTTCGTGTTTACTGCGTGTATTGATATTATGAAAATCGCTTCTAGTCTTGAAGAGTCCTAGATTTTTGCGAACATACAAAATATTTTCTAAAATGTACTGTGAAGGCAGTGTTAAAATATCAATTTCTTTGAATTTCTCTCTAAGAGACTCACGAGGACCCATTTTATAAATTGCGCGGACCGCCCTCTTTTGTAATATAAAAACTGAATCTACGTCCGCTGCGGAACCCCACAGCAGTATGCCGTATGACATAATGCTATGGAAATAAGCAAAGTATACTAGCCTAGCTGTGGCTATATCAGTTAGCTGCCTTATTTGTCTTACTGCATATGCAGCAGAGCTTAACCTACCTGAAAGAGTTCTAATGTGGGCACCCCACTGTAATTTGGAATCAATAGTAATACCCAAGAATACAGTTTCTGCAACAGCATCGAGTTTATTGCCGTCAAGTTTTAAATTTAGACCCACTTGTGGAACATTTGGTAACGAGAACCGTAGACACTTTGTTTTGTTCGCATTCAGTAATAGATTGTTAGCTGCGAACCATTTCGAGAGAACACCTAGACTTTCGTTCACATGTAAAACATCCGTATCTTTTCTATGTATTTTAAAAATAAGCGATGTGTCATCAGCAAAAAGAATTATATCTGATAAGTTGGCCATCATGAATGGAAGGTCATTGATATAAACTAGAAATAAAAAAGGGCCAAGAATTGAACCTTGAGGCACGCCCATCTTGACTAGGGACCCAGATGAAGTCGCCCCATTTACATTAACTTTTTGCTGCCTGTTTGATAAATAAGAAAGAATAAGGCCAGCAGCTTGACCACGAATTCCGTAATGATGTAATTTACAAATGAGTGTATTATGATCGACGCAGTCAAAAGCTTTGGAGAGGTCACAAAAGATCCCAATGGCATCCTGAGATTTCTCCCAAGATTCCAGGACGTGACTGATGAGTTTAACTCCCGCGTCAGTCGTCGACGGACCTTTCGTGAAACCAAACTGCTGACTATGCAGAATTCCATTTGAATTAAAATGTGACAACATCTGATCCAGCATGATTTTTTCATAAATTTTACTTAATGCCGGGAGCACAGATATGGGTCGGTAATTAGAAGGATCACACTTACAACCTGATTTAAAAATTGGTACTACTTTACTATGTTTCATTAAGTCGGGAAACTTGCCACTGTCCAAGCATTGATTGAATATACCCGTCAGGACAGGAGCAATTGAATCAATAATATCTCCAAGCACCTTGACGGATATCCCCCACAAGTCTTCAGTATTTTTGATATTAAGACTATTGAATGCTTTTTTAATGGTATCAATGGATATGGCTGTGAATTTAAAGTCCGGTATGTCCTTAGTAAAGTTATCTTTAAGCAGAGCCTCAGCTAGCTTTGGTGAAGAGGGGAGAGATTACAAACATTCCGCTTGAAGTCACTAAGACTTCAAGCGGAATGTTTGTAAAGAAATGTTCTAGTGTCTCAGCGACTTCTTGCTTATCAGAAATGGATCTATTGTCTATTTTTAAAGACATTCCATTCTGATCTCGATGTTGTGACTTATTTTATTATTAGAAGAACTAATTTTATTACTTATTATGTGAGATTTAGCTTGAGCGCAAACTTTTTTGAATATTTTTGAATATTTTCTAACATAATTATGAAAGACTATATCTGAAGTTAAAGATTTTTCATGATATAAATTATATAAGTTATCTCTGCTTTTTCTAATTCCCGCAGTGGCCCATTCACTAAATTTGGATTTATTATTAACTTTAACTTTTTTTTTGGACATGTTTTGTTGAATTCTTGGCAAACTGTTGAAAATAATATATCATAGTTTTTATTGGGGTCTTGTGTATCAAAGCAAGCAGTAGAAAGATTGCTAAGAACATTGTTATTAAACGATTTTAATTTATTTTTAGTAAGAGGTCTTAATTCTATTGTTCTCACTAACTTATTTATTTATTTATTTAACTTTATGCACAAGACAGTACAAAGGCGGACTTAATGCCTTGGGCATTCTCTCCCAGTCTACCTTAGGGTGATGCAGAGAAATAAACATGGAAGGTGCAACAATACACTAAATGATCTTTTTAAATGATACATACATACAAACATACATACATAAAACAAGATATATACAAATACAAAGTGTAAAATAAAGAATATTTATATATAAAGATGGGGATTACCAATAACAAATTAATTTTGTGCCGAGTCTGCCAACATCTTGTGTAAATGCTCACGAACTTTCAACTTAAAAGTGAACCGACTGGAGACCGTCCTGATATTCCGAGGGAGCTCGTTCCAAAGGAAGACCGCTTGGACAAGAAAAGATGATTTTAGAAAACCAGAACGATGAGAAGGACATCGAAGAAGACGGTTGTTGGAGGAACGAAGATTTTTACTGTGAGCAGAGCATAAATATTGAAAACTAGAGGTTAGATAAGAAGGTGAAGAAGAATTATTTAAAAGAGAAAATAAGGTAGTCAATGCCCTCAACGCTCTGCGCTGACGAATGGGTAGCCATTTTAAAGTAGATCTATGTTCAGACACATGATCATACTTACGTAGATTGAACACGAATCGAATGCAGTTATTCAGAAGTCGGTCAAATTTATTGAGTAGATCTGCATTCAGGTCATAATAACACACATCACCATAGTCAATTATGGGGAAGATAAGGGACTGAACCAGCATTTTCTTTATGTGTGATGGGAGAATATTTTTCAGGCGATAAAGCGACCGCAACGTTCCGGTGACCCTTTGACTCACAGCTGCGACCTGCTTCCGCCAGTCGAGGCAAGTGTCAACATACAGACCCAGATTCTTAACGACAGGGCTAAATGGAATGACCGTTCCGTCAAAGGTAATCGGCGGCAATGCCGAACCATTCAACTTTCGAATGCTATGGGAGCTCCCTACAATAATAGCTTGGCATTTAGTTGGATTAACAGCCACCCCAAAACGATCAGACCAGTTTTTTATACTAGATAAATCCTGATTTAGTTTTTTGATTGCATCAGATATGTTGTCAACACCCGCCCGACAGTAGAGCTGCAAGTCATCAGCGTAAAGATGATACGCACACTGAAGTTCAGTAGTTATGAGGTCTATAAAAATAGAAAACAAAAGTGGAGAAAGAATTCCGCCTTGAGGGACGCCAGTTGCAAGATCACACCAGCTGGAAGAAGAACCTCCAGCAAAAACTGATTGCTGACGCCCTCGAAGATAGGAAGTAAACCATTCCAGAACCTCGGAAGAGACCATTCGATAGGATAGGATGGATAAAAGGACTTCATGACTGACGGTATTGAAGGCATTGGAAAAGTCAATCAACACTAGAACGGAAACTTGTGTGTCTTCCATTCCCCGCCTTATATCGTCAGTCACTTTAAGGAGAGCGGTAATGGTACTGTGGCCAGGTCTGAACCCGGATTGGAAGGGGCTGATGAGGGAATTTTGGTGAATGAAATGGGAAAATTGTTTATGGACACAGGCTTCAAGGACTTTAGATAAAAAGGGAAGGATGGAAATCGGTCGGAAGTGACAGGGAAGAGTGGGATTAGTAATTTTAGGTAAAGGGCGAACATTGGCTTTCCGCCAAAGAGACGGAAAAACACCGGAGTAAAGGGAGAAGTTTATGACATGGGAAATGGCAGGAAGGAGCTGATCTAGCGCCGCCACAATCATGTAGCGACTGATATTATCACAGCCCACAGCTTTGGATTTAATAGACAGGATAATCTTCTTGATCTCCCCCGGGTCGACTGGGGTGAAAGCAAATGGGGTAATATTTGGACGCGTCAGACCAGCAAGGTATTCAATTGTATGAGATTTCGTTATACTGTCAAGAGTGGGCACAGTGGAGAAATGGAGATTGAGATCATCCAAGCCCAAAGTAACAGGAAGGTCTGAATGTCGCGTTCTACCGATACCAAGAGTTCCGAGGAACTTCCAGATATCGGCAGAAGAAGCGTTAGTGACGTTATTAAGAACATGACGGCGTTTAGCGTTGCGTATCATCTGGTTACAACGATTGCGAGCCGTTTTAAAAAGAGTCCAATTTTCCTCCGACCGTTCCTTTTTGAACTTCCGAAACGCGCGGTCCCTTCGTCGCATTGCCATCCGAATATCCTCATGCATCCAGGGCGCAGGCGGGCGCTTCAATTTCACTCTCCTGACGGGAGCATGAGTGTCATACAACCTGATAACAATCGAATTAAAGATATTAATTTTCTCATCAACAGTAGTGGCTTGCTCCAGGGATGTCCAATCAATATTGGATGCATCCTGAATAAGTTTTTCAGTATCCATCCGTGCAAAGCCACGTCTATGCTGGAACGTCGGTTTGGATTTGGGAGGTTTAAGGACATATGAAAGGAAGATGAGGTCATGATGGGAAAAACCAGGAGCGTCATGTTGTCCATATGAGGAAACCAGGGAAGGATTAGAGGTGAGCATCAAGTCGAGCCAAGTATCATCACCAACAGTATTGTGGTGAGTTGGTTGTAGAGGCAACACACTTAGACAAGCTGACTCGACCAGATCTATGAGTTTACGGGAACGAGGAGAGTTATGGACAAGGAGGTTGGTGTTGAAATCACCCATAATGATGTGATGTGCATACTCAGAACCCAAAGATTCTAAGACCGATTCGAATTCGGTGAAGTAATCAAGAGAAGGGGGACAGTACACAACTCCAAGAACGGCTTTAGCTCCTTTGACACAAACCTCAAGAAAAATAAATTCGGCCGAATCATTAGAGGAAGAATTAGCAAGAATTTTAAAAGGGAAATCGGCACGAAGATAAATTGCCACACCACCCCCTCTCTTACCGACTCTATCATTCCGAAGAAGAATGAATCCTGGGAGAGAGTAAGTGGTGGAAAGAAGCTCAGGTTTGAGCCATGTTTCGGAAATCAGGACGGCATGGACGTTAACGTTGGTAAAAGTGTCGTACAGTTCATTGTAGTGACTAGGAATGCTCTGAGCATTAATGTGACAAACATTAAACAGCCGGCTATGATTTTGGTTAAAGTTTAAGCGCAAGAGATCACCAAGAGTGTCAGTTATAGAGCAAAAGCTATTATCAGAAGAGGCAGTGGATTCATTGGCAGATAAAAAAGAATCATTATCGGAATTTGTCATTAAAATAAATAGATTATAAAATATATAAAAACAATAAATAATAAAACGGAAAGCTATAAATAAATATAACAAAAACCTACACAAAAACTGTTACGGCGTTTACGTCTATGCACCACCCGCCAGCTAACATTTTCATCACAAAGAACACCATAAACTGTGACATTGAACACAATAACATAAAACCATTTACAAAACAAAAAAGTACTGATCTATAATCGGAACGCATGAGAACAGTCAACAGACAGAATTATTGAGAACGTATCCGAACGTATAATCAATGACGTTTAATTTGACAGTCATGACCTTAGGTCATGACATGATGACATCATAACAAGCGCTGTCAAGCTTACAACAAAACAACAATTTTAATACATAATTTTTATACAATAATTTATCGTGAGAATTTATACAGAAATATGTGACAGGAAAGCAAACTACTATGAGACAAAGTAATCAAAAGTTATCATAGAGAAAAATAAGGTGTAAGATAGCAAATTGAAAAAGTAAGTAAATACTCCAACCATTGTTACATAAACTAAATGCTGCTATTGAAAAAATATTATGTTGTTTACCGTTGTTGTTCTAACGCATCTGGTTTTTCAGGTTATCCGAAGAAGCTTGAACCCCGGGAAACCTCTCTAACAGTGGACTCAGTTCTTCCATCGATGTGATCTTATGTTTAGTTCCATCTGGGACTTTAATCACAATTATACCGTCCTGAGTCCAACACGATCGCATCGAGAAGTGTCGCCGCGCCTGCCCAAAGATGGACTGTCGAGTCTTTATTTAAGAACTCTTTGACGGTGATAGATGATCCCTTCAGCCCTGTCTTCGCTCTCCAAACTGCAGACTTATCATCATAGCTTGAGAACTTGACCAAAATGGGCCTATGATGTTCCTTATTAGCCACGCCAAGTCTGTGGCAGGTCTTTATGGAGGATGGAGTAATAGTTTTAAGGGCCAACTTGTTGTTGATCACTTCCAGAATAACCGCACTGCTCACCTCACCCTCAGCTTCTGCAACGCCTTGAAAAATGAGTGACTTCCGCCGATGCCTCGTCTCCAATCCGTCGACCTGCTTAGCGCACTCACTGATCTGTCTTCTCAGTAAGTTCAGCATGCTGAAGATCAGCTCCCTGAAGGTCCGGAACTCTTCAGCAACCCTTGCCACGGTGTCCTTGGCAGGTCCCGCACACTGGATTTGCGCTTCCAACTCGCTCATCTTCCGGACGAAGCTCTCCTCAAGGCTCTTCTGAGCAGATATGATGTCGTTGAGTTGAGACATTGTAACTTAATTTTTTGATTAAATTCAAATGATACAAGTTGGCCAGTATGGTCTGACCTAACGCCACTAATTAAGCAGGAATCTTTAACTTAACAATTAGTAAAAACATTATCTATGCATGAAGCTGAAGTTGCTGTTATTCTAGTTGCTTCATTAAATAAACATTCTAAATTAAATGATTTAAACAAAGATACAAGCTTTAACATTCATTTCATCACAGGAGGAGGCGGGCCGCGAGAGAGAGAGGACGGCGTCCTCCCTCCGCCCCAGCCGCAGTGGTAGACGCCCACGGCGTCGGACGTCGTGGGACGATCTCCGGCCACCGTAGGCGCGGGCATGCGGACGGCGAGTAATGGGCAACTCGCCGCTCGACCATGGACCATGCCCGGGTCGACGGTGCGTTGTGTTCCACGCGCGCCTCAAAGAGCGTCAGCAAGATGACGGGGCCCCCCTCTAGAGGGCCAAAGCCTGCCGGGGTCGCGGGACTTATACCTACCATAACCGTGACCCTGGAACGTAAAGGGCTAATGAAGGACACCGTGGATATTAGTCAGTACAAGTCTGACAGGCCCTCCCGCCCTGCCCTGGGTGGGAGGACTCATTTGATGATTTTAACACGCTAAAAAAAAAACCATAACATCACGCCCACAATCCCTAAAGGAAGAGGCAGAAAAACCCCCATATTTTGCCAGTGGCGTTGTAGCTCTATGTGATTGTAACAGCCACAGAAAAAATCCTGTAGAAAATATTATTTCCTATGAACTGCCGTAATAATAACACGATGAAAAGACAAAATTATTCTTTTCCCTTCCAAAAATACATTTCAATCCGGCAACCCACAGAAACGCCTCAAGATATTCAGTTTTAAAATAACAGAAACAAAATTCTCTTAAAATAAAACCGTAGTTACTGGGGCCGATCCAAATTATACTGTTTGGTTAAAGAATGCCAAAGGGGCTTGGAATAGTACAAGATACCGACCAAAAGTAACCTTCACTCATCTGCTTCCCATTTTTTGTTGTATACTTGAGCAACGGTATTGATAATGAATTGCTTGATCAAATTAAATCAAATCTACCGAATAATTTACCTAATAATAGGTAACTAAACAAATGAATGGAGTAGTGGTGGCCCAGTGGTATCGGCCTCGACTTACGAGTTGTATGTCGCGGGTTCGAACCCCGTCAGGCGCATTACTTTGTGGAATTTATTTCAACACCACTGCTCTCAAAACGGTGAAGGAAAACATCGTGAGGAAACCGGCATGTCCTAGAACCAAAAATTCGAAGGCATGTGACATCTACCAATCCGCACTGGGCCCGCGTGGTAGATTACGGCCCACTCCCTGTCACAGAGAGGAGGCCTGTGTCCCAGCAGTGGGAACATTTATAGGCTGATGATGATGATGATGATGAAACAAATAAAATCAGTATCGACTTCAAGTACTAAACATAAGAAATATGAAACATTTTTTTTAACTTTTCCTCACTCTAGGAATTTCTCTTGTGTCGTGGGTGCATTTGCAAATAATTAAGCTCACATACAGAAACGCCAAGACCCGGAACAACTAATTGTAATTCATGCAAATATTTACTCCGAGCGGCAATCGAACCCGCGACATGTAGCGCAGCAGTACATTCCCTCAGTCACTGCGCTAACCGTTACGTCAAACTTGAAATTTGATATGTTTTTATCGCTTTTAAAAGGTTGTTGAATGATAAACTTATTTTCATGAACGAATTCCTAATATTTTTTCAATTCATGTTAACATTGTTAAAAATATTTTTCAATAATGTCTTACCTCGTCTTCACACGGCTGAAATAACATTTTTTTTTTCAGTCAATTTCAAAATTATTGTGAACAGGCTAGATGCTAAAATCGATTTGTAAACAGTATATTCAATCATTCATTTTCATTTACATAGATTTAGTAAACAAATGGGTAATGGGTCGATATTAACCGAGCTCTTAGACTAAAAGGGGCATGAAATACCTACCCGAATTGGAGGAAAACTAGACAGTGGTGAGATAATTACCTAAATAAACAACTGACTACAGCATTTTCTCCTTTGTGAAACAAAAGCGTGTCTAAAGAGTTCGCTGAATAAAAATCAAAGGAGGTTCGGCATAAAATTGTTTTTTAAACAATTTTCCCCAGTTTTGTGGAAGTTGGGTTATTTGGAACTTTTCACTTAATGCTGGAATTTGTGTTGGAAGTGCTGGCTTTTGGCAGGTTTACGACCTGAAATTATGGTTTTGAATACTGAGACGTTATAAAGGGCATGATTAAGCGTTATTGTACAGATTTTTACAGAGTTTTTCAGACAAAGTAAGCAATTTGAAGGTTATTTACGATACTTAATTTTTAGTTAAGCTTTTGTTTATCTTAACACTAATGCATGCATATCAACGACTATTTATCTTTGCTTTAAATGTAAAAATGTAGGTACAGAGGCACTGTATGAGTCAGTGACATAAACTTGAATTTAAAAGTACGCTGATTTAAACTCAAAAATAGTAACACTTAGAACTCATTCACACTGGGTCCGTCATAACGATTCGTGATTTAAAATTGAAGGTTTTTGAAAAAGCAAACGTCATTTAAGACGTATCCGTCATTTTTCACGATTCCGTAAGGGTGAGGCCGGGCATGTGGGCGGCGAGTAAAGGGCAACTCGCCACCCGACCATGGACCATGCCCGGGTCGACGGCGCATTGAGTTCCACGCGCGCCTCAAGGAGTGTCAGCATGATGACGGGGCCCCCCTCTAGAGGGCCAAAGCCTGCCGGGGTCGCAGGACTTTTCTCACTACCTTGACCCCGGGACATAAAGGGCTATTGAAGGACACCGTGGATTTTAGTCAGTACAAGTCTGACAGTCCCTCCCGCCTTGCCCGGGGTGGGAGGACTCATTTGATGATATTAACACGCAAAAAAAAAAGGGTGAGGCCAAACGAGCGTAATTTTTGAGTTGTGAGTCGCAGAATTTCGGTCGCTTTCATAAAAAAACAAAAGACGACTCTCTCACGACGCAAATTTTTTCTATGAAAGCGACCGAAATTCTACAACTCACGACTCAAAATTACGCTCGTTTGGCCTCATCCTAATAATATGAACACGGGCAATTAAAATGTATAGCCGCCTATAGAAATCAAAATAACGATTCGTCAAAAAAACACGAATCATCTTGATGGATTAGTGTGAATGAGCACTTACGTTTAGTTCAGAAAAAAAAAGCCCAATCTGTATTTTTCATACAAATAAATTAATTTATTATGTGTGCATGTATTTGTTTGATAGTTTTTGTGTAAAAGAGTTACACATCCACCAATCTTCACAAATTCTTGAATTTTTAGTATAGTAATAAGATCAGAATATTTTCGTAAATTCCCAAGTTATTCCAAAAACTTCTAACATGTACAAATTGGAAGCTTTACTCATAGGAAAGCAATTAAAAAAAGTTCTGTGGACACATTAATGGGCAGCTCTATCCGCAAATTTGCTCGGATCTCACGCTCGAATCAACAGCTGTGTTGACGCAATCATACATTCAGAAATAGGTTCCCTACATATTCAAAATGTGAAAGGATTGATACTTTACTAGATTTTTTTTCAAATAGAATATAGAATTTAGTTAGTTGACGATAAGATCATGTGTGGAGATTGATGCAATTTGAATGTAAAAAAATGTTTGGAAACCCGGTTTTATTTTATTTTTTATTCGAAACTAACTATTGCCCGCGGTTTCGCTTGCGTTAATTTAGATTATGACATTCAATTGACGGACACGTGGCACCATCTATAATGCGTTCATTTTGTTTTTCTGGGGAACAGTATTTTTTTTTCGGCATGAAAGGTATCCATATATTAGCAAAATTTCAGCATGATCCTGAAACCTTCTTTCGCATTAAAATTAGTTAAGAAGTGAAAAAAAGAATATAGAACTTATAAATTTACCAAAAATTAATATTAGTTTATAAGTTTTTAGACTGACATGGTCACTATTACAAATATTAGGATATAAAACGGGATATTGACCATGTTTGAAACTCAAAACAAATAATAAACATGGTAAATATCCCGTTTTATATCCTAATATTTGTAATATTAGTTTAGCTAAAAAAAAATTAGAAAAATAATCCTCAATACTCAATACATTTATTGCATTCCACAATGTGAACTTAGGTGGTAGGGTACATAAGGATATACATACATTAGTTTAGGAGCATTGTGGGCCCTGTCGGGCATAACAAAATAAAAATTAGGAGGAGGGCTATTAAAAATATTTGTTTACATTTTTTTATCTACTCTTTCGTTTTTTTAGGTAGGTAGGTAGGCGTATAACTAATTGAATACTTACATATAACTTTTACTACTCATAAGTATTAGATTAATATAAGTATTAATATTTATTTCAATTATACATGTATTATTATCACTGGTATTATAAATTATTACTTATTGCGTTTTTTTTGGTATTATTGTTTATTTATTAAATTTATCATTTAAATATTCCTGTACATTATAATAACATTTACGGATTAGAAGTTGTTTTAATTTATTTATAAAGATATTAAATTTTTGTTTATTTTTAATTTCAATCCTAAAAAAGTCTTAACTATTATTGTAAAAGCATAAACTAATTAGATATTACTTCACAATCTAGGTTAGTGCCCGTTACAAAATTTAAAAAGAATAAGCAAAATTGAACAACGCAAAGTCAAACTAAACTTTAATATAACAAATAAAAAGAGGGTACATTTGTAAAACACAAACATTGTTGTTTCAAAGTTTAAGCTCGCCTCCTCTTAGTCGGACTTTTACAAAATAAACACAACTTGAAGAGTTCAAACTCACTTTTCATGTTTTAATGCGTATTTGTTTTTAAAATTTCGCAAAAAAATAAGGTATTCTCGTTTGAGCAACGATTTTTAGGGCACCTATGTTTAGAGCAACGATTTATTCCCTATTTGAGTACTGGTGGCCTACCATGACAGAGAAACGAACAAAGAAACAGAGCTATACAAGCCGTATAGCCACATAAATTACATATAACTCACTCACACTATACCTACAACTATTTAATAAACGACAGTATTAAATAATTGTAGGTTAGTAAATTTTTCATAACAAAAAAAAACTTAAATCTCTGTTCACGTATTATAAGTATTATCTCTTGAACCATATCTTAGTATTTCAAAACTAACATCAATTCGACCGAAATATATGCGTACCTACGTGCGCGCCGCGCGGCTATTGACAACCTGCTGCACTAACGGTGCATCCACACCGCCGGTAACATTTGTAGCTCAACTTTTCCAAATGTTACTCGGTAACATCAGCCAACAAAACGTTATTTAATGTTACTAAGTGTTGACGTGTTACTGTAAGTCGAGTAACGTTGCTCAACATTCGGTAACATCCGCCAACATGTTACTAAGTTTTGACGTGTTACTGTAAGTCGAGTAACGTTGCTCAACAATCGGTAACAATGTTACCCCCTGCATCCACACCGCGGTAACACAATGTTACCGATTGTCGAGCAACGTTACTCGACATACAGTAACACGGCAACATTTGTTGTCGGATGTTACTGCGGTGTGGATGCACGGGTAAGTAACAATCAACAAATAGTAACAAGGAGCCACAAAAGTTACCGAATGTTACCGTGTTGCCTTTTGTTGCTCCAAAATGTTACCGGCGGTGTGGATGCACCGTAAGGTAGGTAGTTAGCGCGTGTAACTACATGGAGTGCAATTTCTGTAATCTGTGGTATAATGCCACCTTGTTCCCGTAGTGGAACTACTCTAGCTTTAAAACGACATAGTAGGTGATTCCCCCCTGATCAATATTTTGACGCGTTGCTCTATCGGGAACGAATGTAGTTATGATTTAAATCTATTTCCACTACAGCACCTACGGTGCGATAGCTTGTAGTGGTGGGCTACTTATTAATAAATAATAGACGTTTTTGTTAACATGAAGAACAGAGACGCTAACACGAGTCGTCATCATCATCCGTTTACAGTTGTTTGCTGGACATAGGCCTCTACAAACGCACGTTATTCAATCAATCGAGGCTACTCTCATCCAGCTATTATCGGTCACAAGTGCGTGATGTAAACTTAAAGCAAATACCTTAGATTTTAAAATTGAGAGTACTCTATTCCAAATCTTCTATAATATAAAAATGGATCGCAAAATATGTTACTAAGCTCATAACTCGAAAACGGCTGGACCGATTCGGATAAATCTTTTATTGTTGTTTTTAACCATCTGGACCAGGTTATAGAGGACGAAAATATTCTTTTTTTTTGTCCACATGTCCACCCGTGTGAAGCCGGGATGGGCCACTAGTATAATATAAACTCAATGCCATGGATTTTTTTGGGTATGTCTATGAGGTATAGTGATTATGCTTTTCGCTAAAAATTCAACCTATATGCCAATGAGGTAGATTAGACATGGGTCGATTCTTCAGTCGATTTAGCCGCGACGCCTATCGTGCGGCGAAAATCAACCGCCTTAATCTTTTTTTTTAAATAGATGCGACTGGTGACTAGTCTAAAATCGACCAAAGAATCAGCTCGTGGAAATGCCTCATAAAATACTTGTCTGTTTGATTTTAAACATGGCGAAATTATAAGGGTTCCTTGTTGACTACGGAACCCCAAAAATCGGCGTAAATACTTGACGTTTTCGTCCCTTACTCATGCTAGTACCACGGTGCAGAATGATGTAAAGAATAAACTCGAAATATAAATCAACGTAAAAACTTACGAAATATTATTTTATTTAATGTTATTTTCTGTGAAGACAGCGTTTTCAACTTCTGTTTAAATCAAGATTATCCTCAATTGAAATTACACTTACAATGAAAACACTCATTACGAGAAAAAAAAACTTATTCACGAAACATACGTAAAAGTTAATATGGATTTAAGCTGTTTTACATCTGATTTTAATAAAAAGTAACAACACAACAGCTTATTTTCTTGTTAAAGTAACATTACCTTTACGATAAGCTATAATATGCGTAAGTGAGGCTTTTAGCCAGAGTTTCGCAACCTGTGGTACACGTTCTTTTCGCAAATTTTTTAGAACTTTTCCTATAGCAAACTTTTTCCCATGAATGGGATAGTTGTTAAAAATATGGGCTAGCCTATATTATCTTACTGCTAAGCAAAGAGTATGGCGTATGGCGAGTAATAGGTAGCTCGCCGTCTGATCAATGCCCAAATCCAAGTCTATGACGCGTCATGTAACTCTCTCGCATCAAGGAGCAAGGGCATGTTGTGAAAGAATAAGGTGGTTGTTGCCAGAAGTGTCTGGCAGTCTCGTCCTCTCCATACAAGGCGGGAGGACATATTTGATTATTTTTTACAAAATTGATTCCCTCATTTTCTTCCCTTCATTAGTCACTATTCTGCGCTTTTATTTCCAACTAGCTTCCGCCCGCGACTCCGTCCGCGCGGATGTCGGTCTTCGCGTGGATGGTTTATTTCTCCATTTTGAGTAACTCTGACAATGACATCTTATAAATATCTATTGGACCCAAATACGGCTAAGCCTATAATAATTAAGGAGATCTATTGAGCTACTGCTGTTGAGCTCGCGTTCTGTAGTAAGTATTTTTTTCATAGTAATTCCGACCTTGTATAACATTAAAAGTGTTGATAATTCTAAAGTTAAAAAAAAACATATTTTGTAAGCGGTTGACAAACGATGTTTTTCCTGGCGGGTAACCAATAGGTCTCTAAGCCGACTACCTAAAAAAATGTTTTTATCCATCTGGCTTGGAGCACCCTGTATAAAGACATTCTAATACAGGTTTATTCTTTCTACCTTAGATGGTGCTTGCTTCTTTTATGTGATACTACCACTCCTGTCTTCCTTATTGAATAGTTTTGGAAAATATTTAAACGCATCCAAATAACATGGTATGTTTTTTTTACAACATAATATTTAGATACAAAATAATAAAATACATAGGTAGCTGAACCGCAGTTATTTTGGCACATAAATGCCTCTACATAGTTGCGTTAGTTTTTTTTTTTTTGAGCGACTTTATGACTCATAGTCATAAAGTCGCTCAAAAAAAAAAACTTAAAAAAAAAACTTTAAAAAAAAAACTAAAAAAAAAACTTAAAAAAAAAACTTTAAAAAAAAACTAAAAAAAAAACTTTAAAAAAAAAACTTAAAAAAAAATAATTTACAAAAAAAAGAGTTAATATTTAATAGGTACTCATATTCCCAGTTTAAAGTAGTAGCAGTTAGAAGGCGCTGTCGTAGAAAAGTGGACATTTTGGGAAATGGACATTCTGGGAAGTGGACATTTTGGGAAATGGACATTTTGGGAAATGGACATTCTGGGAAGTGGACATTATGGGAAGTGGACATTTTGGGAAATGGACGTTTTGCAACCGGTGGACATTTTGGGAAGTGGACATTTTGAGCCTGAGCGTTTACAAATAACTGATCGGAACAGTAATCAAAAAGGTCGCGCTGAAAAGCACGGTTTGAAATTACACGCATACAATATTAATTCCACGGACGACCGCTCGCCACACTGGACACGTCCGCCGCTCGCATCAAAATTCAGAATTTATATGGATCGCGCGGCGCGGAACGCGGCTCCTTATATAGGAGTCGGGGAGGCGTGGCCCACGTGTGCCGCAAACGGTTCAAGCCAAATCCGACTTTCGGCGCTGAATCCACTGCGGGTAATGCAACGTGTGTTCGCGGTTCTACAGAACAACGTCTATGAATAAAACTGAAAAATAAGATTTTTAAGGGATGTTAGTCACCTGTACTTTACTTCACTAAGAAGCGGTCCAATTAAGGCGAGGAATAAATAATATAGCACTATGTATCGGTATAATAGCGTATATTACTATTCTAGAACACAATAGGTTTACAGACTGGCTCACACAAAAAAAATTAAATTCTGACCTCTTATACTTTCACCGGTAACGAAACCATAGCGCGATCTATCTCGACGCCAACGCCATCTATCGAGTGCGGTGACAACTCTTGACCAAAAATGAATATTAGATCACGCTATGATTTCGTTCTAAATCCCAACATCACCGTTGCCGGCACGAAGAGAAGTTCGGTTTCTTGACAAAGATTTATTGTCCACAACGTACAAATTATTCATATAATATAGGACAAGTCCCGACCACCTTTTCCCAGGGAGGACGAAGGCAGGGGTTTTTGGTCCTCTAAACCAAAAATAACAGAATTGAATTACTGTTTAATTTTATGATAAAACTTGGTAGCCGAGTCTTGTGTAGCTATTAGGACGTAGCCCGCAAGTGCACTGCTAGCAGCTAGTCAAGTCACACAGAAAAATAATAAGGTCGTGGTAGTCATTAACTCTCGGCGAATCTTAACACCGCGATTCAGAAATGCGCGTCATAGGCACAACGCCATCTAGTGGTGGAACCTTTTTAGAAATCAATGGAGGCAGGCGTGGCGTAATGTTCTACCTTGATAATAGGTGTCGCCAGTGGTTCCATAATAAGGGTTTGTTACAGATTTTTTTTCTACGTATTTTTCCAGGATAAAAAGTATCCTATTTTATGCCCAGGATAATAAGGTATAATTATACCAAGTTTCATCGAAATCGAACCGTTAGTTTTCACGTGATGCCTGCACATACAGACAGACAGACAGACAGACAGACAGACAGACAGACAGACAGACAGACAAAAATTTTTTTAATCACATATTTGGGTTTGGTATCGATCCAGCAACACCCCCCGCTATTTATTTTTTCAATATTTTCAATGTACAGAATTGACCCCTCTACAGATTTATTATATGTATAGATTCTCGAGGAAGACATTTCAGTTTTGAGTCTTTTAGTCCAGAGCACATCATGTGCCTATGAGTGTAGCCTATTAAATATAATAGTAATGATTTTGGCATAATTGTGCTACAGATTATTAAATAGATTAGAATATGCACAAGTTATTAAAAAATAAATAGTTCAATTACATATCTTTGTGTTTTTTTTAAGTTTTTAGTGTTTTCTAAAAAAAGATTGGCAACCTCTGCTTCAGCGCATGTACGTACCATAACCATCCATATTACAGTAAATGAACCATATCGTTATTTCTCGGCTTTAAAACTCCATGGGTCTCACAGACTCCGCGGATTACTTTTAAAGCTATAATGAAAAGAGCACATTATATTGTTTATGGGTATACATGGGAGATTTTTTACTGTTTTCCCCCCTCTAGAGGTAAGTGAAAGTCTACGATGTAATAACATAAATTCATGGGGTTACACGTGTGCATGTAGAACCATTTGTTTTTATTTTACGTAAACCTCTGTAATTTGGATCCCAATAAGATGTTTAACGTGTTTTTTTTCTAAATGAATTGGTTTTGGGTGTAATTTGATTGAAAAGAGAGAAAGTTTTCTTTTTATAGTACAGCCTAGAGAGCTTAATTACCTTAATTTAGGATAACGAATACGTACGGAGCGAAAGGGCATGGTTTGCGAGTTACCTTCATCTACGAAGCAGTAATGCGAGTGAAGGAGGAGACCGAACACATGAGAGAGAGGCTAGCACCCTCCTCAAGTCTCAGTCACCGCGGGAGACGCCCAGGGCGTCAGGGATTTCGGCAGTGTCCAGATTCTGGAAGGTATGTAATTATATAGTAACTGGGTTGGAGAGGTACAAGAGACAGTCCATGAAAATCGACTCTAGTTTTCATATACAGATTACAAAGCTCGAAAAAGACCACACAAATATTATAATCAATCATTTTGGTTAGTAAACGCTGTGTCAATATTAGAAATTCACAATGATCATTTTCTGATATCAAACTCAAATATTTCAACTCAAAAACCACCTTTTCATTCTAAACCCCTCCAGGATATTTTTACAAATCTTTTTTAGTCCTCCATTACTTATTCTCAACGTAACACCCTAAAGAAGATTATAACATTTTCAGCATTAAATCCTGACGATTCTTTAATGTTTGGAACCTAAACTTTTCGGATATCCTAACTACATTTTGAGTGTGGTAACCTTCTGAGAACAATTTACTTCGTTTAAATGCGAATCTGTCTGGTTTGAACATAGATTACGGTTTGAGTAATACGGAGCTATTTTCAGTCCTGATGTTTGACATTAATTAATTTTGATTGTGTAACGTAATTAATGTATTAAGTGTTTATTTGTAGTACTCGGTCGGGTGTTAAATAATTTAATTAGACCAGTCGAGCATTCCAGACTGGATTGTTAATTACTAATGGATATCCTGTTTATTAACAGTATCGTTGCCGACTGAAAAACTCTAATTAGTTCGCCAATTCATCAAAAAATATTATATATGATTATGACCCTTATTTTTTCATTTGATATACCATAATATTGAAATACGCCCCTTTTTAAATTCACAATACGTCACGCCCGCCCTGGTGTAATTTTTAGTGTAAACTGACGTCACGAGCCCCCACATTAACCTCTACAGAATAACCCTTCTTCATTCGCAGTCGGGTAAAAATACCCTTTGGTAAAAACCACTGACTGCCTCAACAAATTTTAAATTTAAAATTCAAAAATTTGGATTCAACATTAACTTTTAAACAAAGTCGCCATTAGAACAAAAGTGCCAACCCAACTAGCTAAACTGCGGGTCTAGTTTTCTAAGTTAGGTATAACATGCCGAAGGCTGGAATATTCTAGACTTTGTTAGGTCATAACCTCCGTGGAGAGCTGAGGGGAATTTAATCTAGACTTTGCTTTTGCGTTCGTGCGCTAGGAATTTGTTGAAATGTTGTATGTGAAGTATAATGTAAAACTGGGTTTATGAATTTATATTGTTATGGGAGTCAAAGTGGGGTTTGTGGTTTGTGTTTCATACGATAAGGGAGCATGGTTTTCCTAGGAGTAGGTTCTATGTTATCTAGTATCTGAATTGTGAAAATTGGATAAGGAGTTAGTTATAGCTCTGTATGAAAAACTGGAATACCCTGTATACGCGATAACAGCGCCTTCTAAATTTTATATCCCTCAATAATGTAGTCAACATTATTGGGGGCCATAATTATGATCTTTATTCTAACTAAAATAAATAAAAAGCATATAAAAGTTAGAATCAATGGAGCCGCTCAGGAGAAGTGCAACCAAACACATTTTCATATAGACGTATTTCATGTTAATGTGCCTTTGATTCATTTGTCATGATCATATCAAAGAAACATTCATATTTATTTAAGGTAACGAAAAAACTTTCCATCATAACAATATTTTATGATCCAGGAAAAAATCTGAATGAGAATTAATGACTGATTCAGATCCATACGAAGCTACTTGTCTTTCTACTCTACTTGTTCCCAACTTATTACATGCAGTAATTTAAGACTCTATTTTTAGGGCATTAGGGTGATTTTTCTATGGCCGTGGCAAAGGATATTTTTGTAGGCTAGTATGTCATATACGATTACGTCGACTCAAAAGTAGGGCAGTATTTTGTCAGAATCACGTTTTAGGGACATTTATGATATTCCAAATGGGGCAACTGTTTTCAAATATCGTTAAGTTTTACGCATTTTTATAGAAAAGGTATTATGTCTTTTTAATTTGTAATATGGAAAGATCTGACCTGATCTTATTTGATTAATTAGGTTACCTTGAATGACGGTCGCCTTTGTGTGACTACTTTGATCTTGTTTCAGAAGCAAAAATTAACATTAACAGCACTTTTATATCATAACTGTTATGGCGATTGTCACATAAAACTCGATAGTAAAAAGTACTAAAACCAGAGCAAATCTTTTTTAATAAAAAATCGGCATTATGTAATTTTTGTTTTTTTTTAAGCGTTGTAAAATCATCAGATAAGTCCTCCCACCCAGGGCAGGGCAGGGCAGGAGGGACTGTCGGACTTGTACTGATCAAAATCCACGGTGTCCTTCAATAGCCCTTTACGTTCTAGGGTCACGGTATTGGTTAGTCCCGCGACCCCGTCAGCTGACACTCTTTTTTCAATCAATATGAGAGGAAGGGACTGGAGGACAGGACACTAGCCCACCAACGAGGTAAGGCTACCAAAACTCCAGCTAATTTAGAAAGCTCGGACAAACCACACGGCGGTAAGGTATCTTTCTCCGCAGGCAAGCGCTCGCAAACCGGGGCAGGCACTAGCCGCCCAGGACCCAGCCAGCCTTCGCGCAGCACGACGGAGATACCGGCACGCAGACCTACACCGGCTCGGAGTGAACCAGCTGCGGCTAAACGTGAGCTCAATGAGACCAATTCCCCTCGTGGAGAGCGCAAGAAGCCGCGACTGGACCAATCTGCGCGAACAGCAAACCGGAGCTACGCCCAAGCCGCTAGCGCCGACCTAAACGTCGCAGTCACCTGCGAACGGAGAGGCCATATTACCGAAGAGGAATCGGTCAAGATTCTGGAAGCCATCCAGTCACAGATCCTCGTCGAATGCCTCTCTGACGACGAACAGAACCCACCGGGGCCGATCTTCAACGCGAAGCCTCAGTACTCCGGGGGAGCCCTTAAACTATGGTGTGACAACACTGAGACCTTAGCCTGGCTAAGAAAAACGATCTCCGGCTTGTCTCTTCCCACTAGCAATTCGCTAGTGGTCAAGAGACAAGCGGATATCGAGCGGCGTGTCAGATGCGGCGTCGTCATCCCTGACGAACAGGGGGTTTTTAAAGAGCCGACCTTCCTAGGCCGAGCTCTCAATTACCAGAACCCCTGGGCCGGCATCAAAAGGTGGGTATTACTGCACGCCGATAAACAAGCCTCAGCATGGTTCGTGGTGGTCAGCATCCCTGAGGACCTAATACCGACCCTAATGAAGGCTGGACGCCGCCTCGCATTCGGTGTGGGGCGCGTCTACCTGAAGTTCCGGGGTCCAAACGGCCGTTACGTCGACGTCCCTCAGGGATGGGATCCCACGACGAACACATGGAGGTCACCAACACAGGATGAGGTTCCTCCACTGGAAAACATCCCGGAAGCAACCAGGACCGCACCGGAGGCTGCATCTGCGGCCACACCAGCGGTTCCAGCTGCAGTGGCGAGCACATCGGCTGCCTCTGCCGCCGCCACCGTGGAGACCATCCTCTCGTCCGATGGGGAACCGGATGATAGCATTCTGCTGTCACCGGTTTCGCGTCCGGGGGAGGGTGGTTTCGACGAGGGCGACCTGTTCGCTGGGTTGCGTCTGGAGGAGGACGAGGAGGGTTCGACCAGTGATGGCGTCCCCTTCGTCGGCCTGTAAGGTCCTACAGGCAAACCTCCACCACAGTCAGACCGCGACGGCTCAGCTGCGGAAGTGGATGGAGGCCCAACACACGGCCATAGCCCTGATCCAAGAGCCGTGGATCAGAGCCGGCCGCATCCAAGGATTAACAAATCTTGGAGGTAAGCTTCTAGTTACTACAGAACACGATCAACCCAGATCATGCATCTACGTAACTAGCAACATCAAAACACAGTCCCTAATTGACTTCTGTTCCAGAGACATATCAGCAATAAAGATATCCATACAGCGGGATGGCATGGAGATGCCACTTGTCCTGGCCTCGGCTTACATGCCTGAAGCTGAGGACCCGCCCCCCCACGACCTCGCCCGTCTTGTGAGTTATTGCGAGAATGCCGGGCTCGAGGTGGTCATCGGGGCCGATACCAACGCACACCACCCTCTATGGGGCATGGACACGCCAAACGAAAGGGGTAAGACCTTAGTTGACTATCTTTTCTCCACTAACCTAACCCTACTAAACACCGGCTCTGAACCAACCTTCGTCACCAGACGCAGCCGGACAATTATAGATCTTACACTAGCCACAGAGGGTGCAGCGGCCCTCGTCACGGGCTGGCAGGTCTCCAAGGAGGCTTCCTGCTCAGATCACAGGTGGATCCTTTTTGATATCCAGACCTGTGCATCACCAGTGCTACCAAGACGCAATCCGCGGAAAACAGACCGCGCTGCCTATACACGCCACCTTACAACCAAACTCGCACCATGCAGCGATCTGAGGATGTACGAGGGGCCAACACAGATTGAGAAACACGTCAACGATCTCACATCATCACTATTAAACAGCTACCAAGCCGCATGCCCAGAAACCACTCCGCCAAAAACACCAGGTAAACAGCCATGGTGGGGTGCTGAACTGGACCGCAAACGCGGAAAGGTAAGGAAAGCGCTCAACAGAGCAATGAACACTTGTGCTGATGAGGATTGGGACGCGTACTATGCAGCCAAATCCAGCTACAAAAAATGCATCAGATTCAGACGCACCATGGGATGGCGCAAATTCTGCGGTAGCATTGAATCTTGTCAGCAAGCAAACAGGGTAAGGAAAATACTGGCGCAGCAGGACACTCCTGGTACCGTCACTCTCCGGAAGCCTGACAACACACTCACCACATCACCAGAAGAAGCGAGGCGCGTCCTTATAGAAACTCACTTCCCGGGATGCGCGTTCGCACAGGTAATCAACTGGAACGATGTCAACCAAACACCATCAGATAATGATTGGCGTTATACTCACAAGGTCATCACGCTGGAGAAAGTTCAGTGGGCGATCCAGTGCTTCCATCCCTTTAAGGCAGCAGGCCCGGACGGTATCTTTCCAGCACTGCTACAGTGGGGAGGCACTGCTGTCGCACAGAGGCTTGTACCCATTATGAAAGCGTGTCTGGCCTTCAGATACATTCCTAAAGCATGGAGGGAAGTGAAAGTTATATTCATACCCAAACCAGGTAAGAGTGACTACACCAACGCCAAATCCCACCGACCAATCAGCCTAACCTCCTTTCTCCTGAAAACTATGGAGAAGATATGCGAGAGAGAGCTGAGGGATGGGGCCTTGAAAACAATACCACTTCATGCAAATCAGCATGCATACAGCTCGGGTAAGTCGACTGAGTCCGCTCTTCACTTGGTGGTCGGCCGGATTGAGGAAGCGATACATCAAAAAGACACTTGCCTGGGCACCTTTATTGATATCGAAGGAGCCTTCGACAAAACAAACTTCTCCAGCATCAGCGCCGCCCTCTGCAGACACGGAGTAGAACAGGTACTGGTGGACTGGATTACTAATATGTTAAGCAAACGAGTGGTTCGCCTTGATGAAGAACGGCAAGTAGCCTTGATAGCCAGAGGATGCCCCCAAGGGGGGGTACTCTCTCCACTCCTCTGGAACTTGGTGATCAACGACCTCATCACCAGGCTCAACGGATGCCACTTCTACACAATTGGGTACGCAGATGACCTCGCCATCCTCATCTCGGGGAAGGTCACCGGGACTATCTGCAACCTAATGCAACAAGCGCTAAGGATAGTAGAGCGCTGGTGCAGGGACTTCGATCTTTCAGTAAATCCCTCGAAAACAGAATTGGTAATGTTCACCCAAAAACGATCACTTGGACCTTTTCGCCTACCAAAACTATTTGAAACAGAGCTCCAGTTAGCCAACGAAGTCAAATATCTAGGAGTCATCCTGGACAGTAAGCTAAACTGGAGTAGCCATCTTGAAAACAAGCTAAACAGGGCCTGCATCACCTTCTGGCAATGCAGGAGAATGATAGGTAAGAGATGGGGCCTATCCCCCAAAATCATACTATGGATCTATTGTACGGTCATTAGACCCATGATCACCTACGGAGCCGTGGTCTGGTGGCCTCGCACCAGGTTAGTCACCGCCTCAAACAAGTTACAACGAATACAAAGACTGGCCTGCATGGCGACTACGGGCTGTATGAGGACTACGCCTACGGCAGCTCTGGAAGCCATGCTGGGCCTCCCTCCGCTGCACCTGTTCATACAGCAAGAAGCGACGTTGGCGGCGGTCCGTCTCGAAACAATACAACTCTGGGGTAAGAGGGAGTCACAACACACCTCGGTATTACAAGGACTCTATGAGGAATTTCCAATGGCAAAGGCCATTAAAGACCGAGTACCCAAACAGTTTATCTTCGATAAGAAATACAAAATCCAACTCCATGAGGACCACCGCTGCGAGGGGCTGACCCCGGCGGAGCTACGAATCTTCACGGACGGGTCTAAAACAGGTAGCGGTACCGGTGCTGGAGTCTTCTCTGAAGACCTCAACATCCGCATAGCCAAATCACTGGGGGTCCAGAACACAGTTTTCCAAGCAGAATGCATGGGCATCATTCTGGCGGCGGCAGCGGTCGCAGCCAGAGAGGTAAAGGACCACTCAATTCGCATACTATCAGACAGCATGGCCGTTCTGCTGGCGCTTGACAGCCACACGGTCAACTCTGGACTAATATACGAGTGCCACCAGAGCCTAAACCAGGTAGGTGAGCACAACAAAATAACCATTCAGTGGATCAAAGGACACAGCGACTCCCGAGGCAACGACGCAGCGGATGAACTCGCTCGAAGGGGATCTAGTTTGACGGCGGTGGGACCCGAACCTATAGTGCCACTCCCCTTCGGTTACATACGTACTCTGGTCAGGGAACGCACAGGTAATTTACACCGTTGCCTGTGGCAGGATCAGGGTGAGTGTAGACAAGCTAAGGAGGCACTACCCTCCATCAATAGCCGCTTCACCAAACAAGTGCTCAGGTTATCCAAAAAGCAGCTACGAACAGTGACAGCCGCTCTGACGGGACACGGCTCCTTTAATAAACACCTCTTTGTCCTAGGTATCACAGACAGCCCCCTGTGCAGAGCCTGCATGGCGGAGGACGAGACAGCAGCTCATGTGCTCCTACACTGCCCTGAGATTGCTCAGCGGCGTGCACTGGTTCCTGAGCAAAGCTAGGCCAGCCAAAGATAAAAAAAAATAACTACATTATTCAATACCTACTGACGATGCGAATAGAAGAAAGCTTCGGCCCAATTCAAAACGTATAATTTAAAACACTCACCGCATTCTTCACGTAAGATTAATAATCATGATATTCTGACAATCAAATAGAAGATTCGGCCACCTCAAATATCTCTCCAATATACTTAGTTACAAAACACGTCACTTGCAAGAATAAGAATAACTCTCGAAGATTGAAATGACGAGTACGAGATGAATTATCATATTTCTGGGTTAATTCTCGTAATTTTTAGACACAACTTGAATCTTGTACGATAATATTAGGAGTTCTTTTTATGATAGTTGTGAAAAGTAAGTTTTCACAACAATCGTAATCAGATTCAGTAATAAAAACACATTGTCAGCACAAATCACACAAACTAGGACCATTTTAAGTAAACAAACGAATATTCTTTAATATTTACACACCCTTTTGTTTCAAAACGTATTACTTAAAGCTGAATATGATCTAATAAACAATAACTACAAAAGTACAAAACAATAACTTTTGCCGGAATAAACTGACAGTAACATACGGGGTTGCCTCATTTTCCCAAGTTCCCAAAAACCAAATTCTCAAATTTGAGGAGAAAAATTAAACAACAGTTTATAATTATTACTAAACCGCTTTTGCTATTCTTTAAAATTATACATTTCTTTTGGAATGTGTAGATTTGACATTACTACCCCGTATTTTTAATTGTTTCTATTAGTGTCGTTTCTGTGTGAAGTTTGTTTCTTGAACTGGCAACACCGTTCAGAGCGTTTCCACTAAGGTTGGCATAAAGGCCTTGAAGCCATGCCAAAAAACATTTCAAAAAAAAAAATATTCCACTAAGGTTTTCATTCATTAAAAACGCTGGTCATTTCTGATTGGTTACCGCCAGCTACAGCGAGCCTAAGAACCCGCCCATTTTTATACATCTGTGCCGTTCATACACACGACAATATGAAACAAAAAATCATACATTCTTGAATGAAATTGACTAAAATTGAGGCAAGAAAATAGTGGGCCTCAGCTTCGTATTGTAGTAAACGTGATGACGTCACACGGTGCGGAAAGTTGCTAATGCATTATGCCAGGCGTTATGGTTTATTTTTTAATTTTGTTTTATATTATTATAAATGCGTTTGTTTTAATTATGCGTTTTTGTGGTAACCTAGGCTTGGCCTAAATCAGTACTATGAGAGACCGCCCCTGAGATTGCTACATACAGGGCAAAGTACTTCGGTAACCCAGGTACTCTCCACGAGATCGTCGGCAACACGAAGGCGCTGCTGGCCTTCTTCGGGGAGCTGGGGTGGATCGAATGATTTCTTTCCCACCCGCACGCAAAATACGCGCATATGACGTGGAGTTGCGGATACCAGCCCGTTATACAATACAATACAATACAATACAAGGGACTGGTGCTCAAACACACTGCGAGCCTAGCGCGGTGGCGGTGGCGGGCGCGGAAATATTGAATGTATGAAATCGCCGCTCGTGGCCACATTGAAGTGACTAAGGCGGGGGCCTAGCGCGATGGCTACAAGCGATTTTGCGAGCCTAGGCGTTGCTAGGCAACAACCGATACAACGGGCGGGTGGCAGGTGTATCAAACCTTTTCGGTCTTTTAGTAGCGCCATCTAGTTACCAGAACATGCACTAAAGTACTACCGTTGGATGTTTTTGTACATATTTAAATTATTTTTACCATACTTGAGTAGAAAAATGTAGAATGATTGATAATTTACTTGTATGCAATCCTAATCAACCTATAAAACATTTTAAAATTAATTTCTTTAAACAAGATTTATAGAAACTACTTTGTACCACCGGTTTGCAACACCTGAATTCGCCGCTACAAAAACAAACGCTTGATCGGCAGTGTGGACACAGATCGCGCCCGCCGCCGCGCTCGCCACCGCGCCCGCCACCGCGCCCGCCGCCGCCGTCGCGCTAGGCTTCCTGTGTGGACACACACAAAATGACTAAAAATCCGTCCCGTTTTTTGAGTCGCCTCTTGCGTGCCACGGTACTCTTTAAAGACAGCCCCTCGACCCCCCAGACAGTCTCGCAAACTCTGATATATTTCTGCCAAAAGGCGTGAGTTTACTTATTGTACAAAGTTATTTATTTCCAGAAAAATTGGATTCATGTTAAAAATAGATGGGATCCTATGGGATCAAAGTAGATTGTGGTAACCGAATATTGAGCAAAATATAAAGTTATTTGTCGGTTACGAATGAAACATTGTACCACACATAGTGTATTGAATGAGAAATATCCCATATTGATTCTCGGAAAAACTATGCGGTGAATGCTATTGCATTTGGTCTGGGCTGAATTCGGAGAATTTAAGGCTTTTTGGGTTTTCGGTGTACTATGAATAAAATCCCGAAAACATGAAATATTCGATTTTATTCGGAGGATTCGATGTAGAAAGAACATAAGCCTCGCTCTGGGCGTTTTGCCAAAAATTTCATAAGTAAATACGTCAACAAATATTTTTTTAAGGGATAATTCATTCATATTTTTTTAGAATAATATATATTCTAATATATAAAAATCTTGTATAACGGTGGTAATGGTTGCACTTCTCCGAAACGGCTCTACTGATTAGAATGTTTGTATATTTGATAGATATAAGAATGGGTCATAAAGCATTATGTCCCCCCCTCCACCCACCAAAAAAATGTTTGTCTCCTAGTGATGTGAGCTCGCGCAGCCATATCTTTTTTTTTTATCGTGGTAAAATCATCGAATGAGTCCTCCCACCCCGGGCAGGGCGGGAGGGACTGTCAGACTTGTACTGACTAAAATCCACGGTGTCCTTCAATAGCCCTTTATGTTCCGGGGTCACGGTAATGAGATAAGTCCCGCGACCCCGGCAGGCTTTGGCTCTCTAGAGGGGGGCCCCGTCATTATGCTGACGCTCTTTGAGGCGCGCGTGGAACACAACGCGCCGTCGACCCGGGCATGGACAGCGAGTTGCCCTTTACTCGCTGCCCACATGCCCGCGCAGCCATATCTAACCTATAATTATAGCTGTTGGCGCACATCGCAGATTTTTAGGTTGATGTAACACGTTGTTAGTTCTAGAAAGTATACGGACATTGTTTTTTCTTTTAAATAAAAGGTTAGGAAGAAAACAAATTTTAATACCCACTGGATTTCAAAACCCGAAAAATCACAACCCTATGCATTGCAATTAAATACTGTTTAAATAAATATTCTAACTAATATAATAAAAGTGAATTGAACATTGTTTGTTTCGTTTTACTGTGCTTTGGGTAAATAAGAATGAAACTTATCTATTAACTTCCGATATCCTTGAAACTTAGCAGAAAAATATTGTGAACTGATTGACAAAAAATCTATATATAAATATACCCGAGCAAAGACGAGGACAAAAGTTAGAAACTAATAAATCTCCCTATAACGCTGTCATTTCCGATACCTACCTAAGTATATACGCAAGCAGTTTTTACAGGGTCTCGTCGAGAAACTCCATTATAAATGAGGTACGCTAACGACCTATTCTTGACTAACACTATCTAGAATAACGTTCTAATGACACTAGATGAAGTTGTCTGAAGCCTCTGTGTACGGTGGATACGCTTTTGAAGTTTGTGAGACTTCTCCTGTTATAATTTAAACAATGACCCATTCACGGGACTGTCTAAGCATAATACCATGGTCCTTGAACGCAGGTAGGATGGATTTTTAGTCAGTAAAAGTCTGACACTCCGTCCCGCTGTATCAAGGACGGACTCATTTGATGAGTTTACCATCCCCAATAAAAGATGTGTACGTATAAAACCACTACGCAAAAATAATATTACGAAGACAAATCTTTGTAATGGTCGTGAAGAGGCTGGAAGATAAAAGCTTTCGGTGCTGATTTTTAAAGTAATCGGATCGGAAACAGCGAGTTATGTGAAGCCGATGTTCGCTGTCCGAGTTTGTAAAGTATTTCAAGTTTAATGACGCTAAAAGATATCTGAAAATGTAAACTAAAACAATTCCAACCGATCCATGTTTTTTTTTTATTAAAAACCTTACAAAATCTCCGCAACAAGACTGTCCTAAATTAGTCACAGAAACACATACACCCTACATCTATACAACGTGTTGGAACCGCGAACACCTTCAGATATAAAGGTGTGGCCACGTCAGCGTTTATCGGACGCGCGCTACTCATCAATCTTGCTTTCGTTCAGGTGATATGTCGCGCGTCCATTGAACACGATTTTGTGTGGGACGTATTCAACTAACGTTACAAATGACATTTTTCTGTTATGTGAGCGGTTGAGCGCGTTTTCGACAGTGTGTTCGGGGTTTATGATATTTTTTTTTCCTTTTGTTTCCTATGATTGAGTATAGGTTTGGTTTTGAAGTGAAAGTTGTGTAAGCAAATATGAAAAATGATGTCTACACTATGACCTATTGAATTTTAGACTTTGAAATATTTCTACTCAAACTTTTGATTGTTTGTGCTGTCCTTTACTTTTGGGACGTATGGGTAAATCGTTATGTACGAGACAGCTGAGTATTATTCATTTTTCATAATAACGATGTCTGGTCTATGAGCAAAGAGTTGTTCATTTGTTGGTTTGTACCGCAGCCTCGAAAATGAAAACTTTCTGTTACACTCGTGTATGTCCTTAAATTGAAAGAGAGGTATTCTTCAGCTGCAGAGGACGCCCACGACAACAAACGTCGCAAGGCGTTTTTAACCGACTTCAAAAAGGAGGAGGTTCTCAATTCGGTCGGTATGTTATTTTTTTTTTTTTTATGTATGTACACCGATTACTCCGAGGTTTCTGGTCCGATTAGTGTAATTCTTTTTTCGTTCGCTGCAGTATACTTGCAGTCTGGTCCCATAAAAAATTCATCCAATTTGGTTAGGTACTTTTTATTTTGTGAGCATTTTTATTGATGGATGATGTGATGATTTTTACTTTTTTGAGTGTTTGTTACGCGATTACTCCGCCAATTGTGGACCGATTTTCAAAATTCTTTTTTTGTTGTACGAGGAATAGTTCACTTTAGGGAACACTGCAAGTTTCATCAAAATCGGTTCAGCAGTTTTTGATAGGGAATTTTATTAGCTTATTGTGTACATGAGCGATGTTAATACCAGTGCTAAGGATTACCAAATTCTAGTGCACATTTTTTTTTTTTTTTTTTTTTATCGTGGTAAAATCATCAGATGAGTCCTCCCACCCCGGGCAGGGCGGGAGGGACTGTCAGACTTGTACTGACTAAAATCCACGGTGTCCTTCAATAGCCCTTTATGTTCCGGGGTCACGGTAATGGTATAAGTCCCGCGACCCCGGCAGGCTTTGGCCCTCTAGAGAGGGGGCCCCGTCATTATGCTGACGCTCTTTGAGGCGCGCGTGGAACACAACGCGCCGTCGACCCGGGCATGGTCCATGGTCGGGCTGCGAGTTGCCCTTTACTCGCCGCCCGCATGCCCGCGCCTACGGTGGCCGGAGATCGTCTTGCGACGTCCGTCGCCGTGGGCGCCAACCACCGCGGGTGGGGCGGAGGGAGGACTCTGTCCTCTCTCTCTCGCGGCGCGCCTCCTCCTTCGCGAGCATTACTGCTTCGCAGAAGGAGGCGACCGCTTCCCACTCCGTCTCGCCCCGCAGCATGGCCGCAACCAATGCCGGGCGCGAGAGGTCTCCGCCTATCGCCGCCGTGAGGACACGTCGGTGCTCTGCCCAAGCGGGGCAGTCTTGCACCGTATGCTCTACTGTGTCCTCCGGGCGATCTTCGCAGTGGTGACACCCAGGCGTTTCCTCCTTTTTCCTTAGACACAGGTACCTCCCGAAACATCCGTGTCCGGTGAGGACCTGCGTCATGCGGTAGGTCAGGACGCCGTGACTCCTATCCAGCCACTCCTCAAAGAGGGGTCTTACCGCCGCGATTGCGGCGTGCCCGAAATTCTAGTGCACATGTAAGAAATGATGTATTTGACAAGAATTTGGGTTGAATATTTAAACTAAAAAGAGTAAAATAAAAACGTTTTTCAAAAAAAATTTAACCGCCTTCAAAACAACCACAAAAAGGGTAAAATAACCTACAAAATAACTTTTCTTTCGGAAGTCGGTGGCATAAAAGACAACGAAATAAAAAAACAAAGCCACCGATTTCCGAAAGAAAAGTTATTTTGTAGGTTATTATACCCTTTTTTGTGGTTGTTTTGAAGGCGGTTAATTTTTTTTTGAAAAAAGTTTTTTTAAGCCATGCGGAAGGCGAGTTATGGGTGACTCGCCGATTCCACGCGCGTTTAAAAGATCTGTCAGCAATCAGATGGGGACCCATAGAGAGCCAAACGCCTGCCTCCGGGGTCGCGAGACTATTCCCGGAGTCGCGGAACTGTCTCCGGGGTCGAGGGATTGCCTAAACAGGTAACGTAACCCTGGAAAGAAAAGGGCTATTGAAGCAACATCGTGGATTTTAGACAGTACGAGTCTGACAGTGTCTTCCGCTCCACCCAGGGCCGAGACTATTTTATGAATATGAGCACGAATTCAGACTTCGGAATGCAATTTTTTTAGACTTGTTTAAAACTACCCTTGTGGAAGCAATCAATTCTATTACTTTTGTTTTAAAGTTCGAAACTGCGTTACAATGGCTTAATTGAAATAAATGGATTTACTTTGACAGCAACAAATTGTGTGAACCGACAGGAGGTCCTTGGTCAATATGCCGTGATTACATTAAACTATAGCCGTTTAATTGATATCATGATGATGATGTGATCCGACCAATTTCGGCCGATTTGCTTCAGCTCCGTTGTAGTTGCCGTTCGTGTGCTCGCATTGGCCAGGGATGTCAGACGGCCACCCAGAAATCCTTGTGCCGAGCTGGCTGAAAGCTGGTATTGAATACGAAAACCTGGTACACATAAAAATTGTGTCGGAAATCATACCCTATTATAAAAAAAATAATGAAAAATTTTCAATTTTATGTACCGTTAATAGAGGGCAAAAAACAAGCAGTTTTACCAACTTTACAGTGGATAAATAGGTACTAAAAAGTGACAGCGATTTTTAGTCCGTGTTATATTTGACTTCAGGTTCAGAAAAAAATGAATAACTGATGTATTTTAGTTAGAAATACTCATTTGTTCCATCATATTTGTTGGTTATTCGGGATTGTCAGTCAACGGCCAATCTTGGTATTTTTGCGTACCAGGAACGAGTAGTCTTGGTACATGGTACGTGACACTGAAAACTGGTATGTGTACCAAGAAACTGGTACGTCTGACATCCCTGCATGTGGCTTATGTATCCAATCTTTTTTGCAAAGATCCGTGCGAAATGCGGGCATGTGAGCACGCCATCGATATAATTGTAACTGATCGCCACAGGTGGTCGGGCTTTCAATTGGTCACGCTTTGCATCAAGCTCAACGTGCCGCTGCAATTCGAAATTACGGACTTTGTTTTTAACCAAAGACCTCCACTCTATCCTTTGGGCGGCTTGCTGCTCCCACCGAGACGGTTCTAAGTCACATTTCCTGAAGTGACGATTTAGCACATCTTTATATCTGAGGAGTTGTCCGCCATGCTTACGCTTGCCCTCCTCAACTTATAAATTAATATCATAACCTAGCATCGTTATCCCCATGTGGTCTGGCATAAGTTGCCAGACCGATATGTTATCGGACTTAGTACTGAAGGCACTGGGGATCGATACTGTGTCCGAGTTCCGACTTAACTTCAAGTCATAATTACTAACTGTATTAAAATTGCCTTTTTAGTGTTCCTGTATCGGATCGCCGGCGCCGTTTGAAATGCGAATTTATTTTTTCATATATTTTTTGAACAGTGGTTAACGACTGCTACGCAGTGTGTCGCGGTTCGATCCCCGCACGGAATAAATATTTGTATGACGTACATAAGAATATAGTTGTTTCGGTTGTTTTTTTTATCTGCACTAAAAACACGTAGCTTTAGTTTTTTTTAGTTAGATCAATCGTGGAGCTTTCAAAGTCATTATGAAGTCAGATATATGCTCGAAAGTCTCATAACCAGTCTCATGAACGAACATTACATCATTTCTATATTCTTTTTTTTTTGGAAAACTCGTGCTCAGGGTACTGATCTCAATTTAGACGTAAAATGGCTAGGAAGATTTCCGTACAAAATAATTAAAATATCTTCAACGCTATCATTTTACTCCAACAACCAATTTTACGTACCGTTTTCTATATCCACAAATTGAACCTTGAGGTCCAAATTTTCATCGGCGATCTAATTTTAATTCTGTTCGATCAAGAAGCGTTTCTCCTGAACTATGCAAACACTTCTTCATTAAGAGGTTCTTTGTCTTTCAGTGTGGGGCTATGAGAACTGTTGGAAATTAAATGAAGTATTAAATGAATTATCATGAAGGAGACGGCATGAGTGTACTTGAAGTATTATGACGTTAATAATTAAGATTCCAAGATTTTCTTACATACATAGTTACAAGTGAAGCTAATATAAAAGCGTGTTAAAATAATTTGGCTCACTAATTAATGGCCTTTATTTGACGGTTCACCCTTGTTTGGTCGAACAACTTTTGACATAATTTTACTAATTCGAACAACGTTTGAGAAAATAATCAGTTTGTATAATGTCGGTTAACATAATTTTCATTTCTTCGAATATTTATTTGCGATAACAACATTTGCGCTATTGATCGAAAGGTATTGTTCATTTGATGTAATGTTCAGGTGGTATAACATTTACTTTATCGAATATTCGATTGATGTAATGTAATGCAGAAAAGAAAACATTGTAAATATTTGTTCCGTCAATCTACCTTGGTAGGTTGTAACTAAGGATGCAAGAGCGAGCGAAGCGAGCTCGGGACTTAGGGCACCCCGACTCGGACTGGTTACTTTAAACCTTGCAAACTGAAATAGTTTCCTACCTTGCTACCTTGGTAGGTGGTAATCAGTAATATACGCTCGCCCTTGCATCCTTAATCAAAGTGCCGATTACCCAGACCCCACCATCCCCTTCGAACCTAACCTGTCCGAGTCGGGGTACCCCAAGTTCCGCGCTCGCTTCGCTCGCTCTTTCATCCTTAGTAAAATTGCTGATTACCACTTACCAAGGTGGCTCGACGGAGCCCCGTTTTTTTTATAGACAATGAAAGAAATTCGATACAATATTTCGACTAAATCATTATTAGTTTTTTAAAATACGGTCAAATGAAATTATTTCAAAGAAATAAATATGCTAAATAAAAATTTACCAATGAATTATTCGGTGAAATGAAATATTCTACGAAACGACTTTATTGTAATCAAAATTAGCTGGAGTGATTTTCGACGAAACGTTGTTCTACCAAACAAGGGTAAACCTTATTTGGCAGTACCAACGCCCATTAGACCCGAGTAATGGGTTATGGCTCACACCCTCTCATAGAGAGGAGGCTTGTGTCCCAGCAGTGGGAACTTTATAAGCTGATGATGTAGCAGTGGTTATCAAATATAACATCCAAATATTCATTGAAATCCGTTCAGCCATTCTGACGTAATTGATTTACGAATATCCAAGCATCCCTTCCAAAAACCAAATTTTCGAATTTATAAATATTACATAGATTAGATTAGATTTTGTTCCCGAAAATTCTTTTCCCACAAAGAAATTTGCTTCCTCTTCAGCTCGCCCTTTTCTCGGCCCAACAAAGTCTCGCGTCGAACGAGAAAAATCAACTGTGAATATAAATATTTCCCCCACGTGACACCAATGAGTAACGACTGATTGAGCGAGCGATAGAACTGCCTCCGAACGTAGAAATAACGGAGATGTGTTTTCTATGTAAATATTGAGGATGCTCTGAATACTGGGGCAGATGACTGCCTTTAGGACTATTGAGCATGATGACACATTCAATTCCCGGTCAGGTAAAGTGTTTGTGTGTTTGACAGGCCTGTTGGTCTAGTGGTTAGTGACCCTGACTGCTATGCCGGAGGTCGTGGGTTCGATTCCCACCCAGGACAAATGTTTGTGTGATGAGCACGATCATTTGTTCTGTGTCTGGGTGTAATTTATCTATAATATTTATGTATTTAGAAATATATAAGTACGTTTATCAGTTGTCTAGTACCCATAACACAAGCTCTGCTTAGCTTGGGACTAGATGGCGTTGTGTGATAGTTGTGGAATATTATTATTATTATATTATTTAAGGTCTCAGTGAGAGCACTGCAATGGTGCCCAAGTGGTATCGGCCCCGACTTACGAGCTAGTTCTAGGCTCACTGGTTTGAACCCAGTCAGGTGCATTACTTTGTGTAATTTATTTCACTACCACTACTTTCAAAACGGTAAAGGAAAAAGTTGTGATTAAACCGGCATATCCTAGAACGAAGAATTTGAAGATGCCCAGTGCGGATTGGTAGATATGTGATATCTACCAATTCGCACTGGGCCCGCGTAGTGGATTATGCCCCACTCCTTCCCACAGTGAGGAGGCCTGTGTCCCAGGAGTGGAAACATTTATAGGCTGATGATGAATGAGTCTGGGCTTGGGCCCGGTCGTAGCGATAGGCACATATATTAGGGGATGTGAGACTTGAAACATAACTGGCGAAATATGGATATACAAGGTGTTAAAAAATCAACTGCAGGAATTTCGTGTGCGTACTCAGTATCAAAAATCAAGTACATTCCAAAAAAAAAATTTTTTTTCGAGCATTTTTTTTCAAGTATTTTTTTTTTGGTCATGTTAATGAATTTGATTGCTCTTTGAGGTCGTTCACCCGTGTGTAGCGTTCACAGCTGATTCCAACTTTCCCATCACATTTTGCAGACTTTGGACTGGCAATTTATCGAAATACTTACAAATAACTTATTTTATTGGCCATATTAATAGGCCAATAGAAAAATGCTTGAAAAAAAAAAAATAATTTTGAAAAAAAAATTGGTTTTATTTTTTATTTTTTTGGAATGTACTTGGGTTTTGATACCGAGTACGCACACGAAATTCCTGCAGTTGATTTTTAAACACCCTATATACTATTAGGTACCCCTCTGCCTTACCAGATTAAAAACGTGATGCAGGCTACGTGTGTCGTGTACCCTGTGATGACGGCTGAGTTTTCCCACAGGTGGCTTTACTGGGGCCGCTTACTTCGTGACCACCATCATGTTGAAGTCTACGCCAAATATTTTTTACTGCGTTCTGACGGTGCAGTTATAGTTCCTTCTGTGTGAGTTCGCTCCGTCTTAGATCTTATCTTTGTTTCTGGGCTAAGTTGAGGCCCTGAGAAATCCCATTTTAACAGAAAATAAATAAGGCCTAAAGCTTTTAACATTTTTGTTTAAATGGTTTTATTATAATTAGGTGCTAGAGGTGATTTACGACAGTTTTAATGTCTCTTGCATTTTAAACTAAATTACTTTCAAAAGTAATGTTAAACTCATTAACTTGACGATAATTTACTTCTATACGCTTGTTGTTTCTAAACATTAAAGGCTCATTCACACGGAACATCATGGCGGGTAGATCTTCACATTGCATACAGAATCGCGGCCTTATAACAAGATTTTTGTATTTTGCCTTACAGCGTTATGTATTATGACGTTAATTGCATGGAAAATGAAAAATGAAAAACGGCTAGGCTAAATAGTGTACGAATGAGGAACCAAACTTTTCGTCCAAAGAAACCTAAGTCGCGACTCCGGTACACAAAAGGGCTACCGAAGGACACCGTGGATTTTAGTCAGTACAAGTCTGACAGTCCCTCCCGCCCTGCCTGGGGCTGGGAGGACTCATTTGATGATTTTACCACGAAAAAAAAAGTAATATGGAATAATAAAAATAAATATAGAAATAAACCATAATAATAGAAAAAAATATATAAAGAAACCTAAGTTCGTAAGTATCACGAACTTTTTTTCTCTATCGAATTAACTTCAAAGTCCTCGTTTCCTTTTCGTCACAAAAAAGCCCCCGATCGCCTATATGCTACGGTGTCTACTTTACATTGGCGGACTTATACGTTATCGTATCGACTAAAACGACTTTTAGAAATTATTTAGATTTTGTCATATCTCCCTTCATTCTTCAATCCCGTGCATAACCAAAACATACGCCACACTAATGATCAATGAGTAAATGTTGCTTTTTATCTAAATTTCCGAACAGTCGTAAATGTATGCCGATGTTTTTATATGCGATAAAGTTTTTATATTATGCCAGTATGACATAGCGAGTCGTATGTTTAAGGCAACAATTTTACGTCGATAGTGTTTATGTCGTTGCAGTAAGGGCGATTTTTGCTGTGCGCTTCTGATGTTTAGTGGACTTTGCTGAGATTCCTATGTTTATGTTTGATGTCCCCATTTTTTTGATTTTATTTGATTTTATGATAGGTTTTGTTGCATGTTGACTCAGTTTTAATTAAAATCGATCGAAAATGATGAAATATGCTTTAGGCGATCCTAAGATGAAGCCTTCATTCAGGATGTAACACTGACCATTTTTCGAATGTCCGAGTAAAATGATAGATAGGTATTCCGAGGCGCCCATACCAGCCTGTTCGGACTTTCGGTACCTCGGGTCGCTTGTCCAAGGAGACGGCGATGTAGACCGGGACATAACACACCGGATCAACTCCGGTCTTATCCGCAAAGACCGGGCGCCCCTTGAAGGCCCGATAACAAAAAAAAAAGATAGGTTTTCCGACTCTTGCCTAACTGCAGTGTAGCTAGGTAATTGACTTCAAATGATTGTTAATGATATATCTATGATGTAATTGATAGCTAATATTCGGCCGTTCAGAGAATGCGTTCCTGACACCTATCAGTTAGTCACTTATTTGACACTCAGTTTGGCACAAAATTATAACATTTATTGACTATTGATATAATAATGTTGTTTTAATGCTCATCAATTGTTAAAACGGTAAACAACCAGCAAAAATATTTTTATCGTAACTGCAACGCCATTAAAAAGTTACGTCGTCAGTTCAATCGCGACGTGTCAGGAACGCATTCTCTGAACGGCCGAATATTAGCTAGACTCAGATGTGTTAATGTGTACCTACTAAAGCAATGGTTCGTTTCCAAATGTCTTCATACGCATTTCGCACACAGTAAAACTGAAAGACAAAGTAAAACGATTACGAGTGAAGGCTTTATGATGCCGGTGAAAGCGCTTGATAACATTTATTTATAGCCACTTAAGAATGTACAGACAGAACGACATTTTATAGAAAATCTTGTTCTTATTTTTCGAAATGAATGATTCCATTTTAACGAAATTTAATACGCAGCTACATTTTAGATTCATCGTCTAAAAAGTTATCAGAATAGATTTTAGATTTGTTTTGCGAAAATTTTCTATGATAAGTTTTTAGATTAAAGAATTCAGCAGTGTGAAGTTTCATCAAAATTGATATAAGTATTTGCGAGAAATACAGACTTGAATGTTTCTAGAAAAAAAATAAGCACTCCGCTCTTTATTAAGTGAGAAAAATAAATATAATTTAATATTTATTTTTCTCACTTAATAATTTCTTCCACTTAAAGAAACAGTCTGTTGGTTGAGTCAAAGATAATTAATGTTTGGAAATAAAATCTTTATTTCAACCAAAAGAAATTCGCGGAAGGGTTTGTAATAATATGTTGACTCAGTTTTAATTAAAATCGATCGAATTTGATGAACCATGTTTTAGGCGATCCTAAGATGAAGCCTTAATTCAGGATGTAACACTGACCATTTTTCGAATGTCCGAGTAAAATTATAGATAGGTCTTCCGAGGCGGGCCTTAGAGATCGCGTGCGTTCAGAGTGGGGAGTCTGTTCGCTCACTAAGTGATCTCAGGGAGAACGGTAGCACTGTGATCACGTGCTATTGTGCACAGCGAGGCTCAGGGTAAATCACCTTCAGGCGTTGCACAGGAGGGTTCTGGAGTTGGTCTTTTAAGAGGTCCCTGTTCCCTCCTCCATATGCTGATGGTGATCACCGAGGTGGTTTTAGTGAGGTACAAATCCCACACCCCCCGGTCTTATCCGCAAAGACCGGGCGCCTCTTGAAGGCCCGATAACAAAAAAAAGATAGGTTTTCCGACTCTTGCCTATCTGCAGTCTAGCTAGGTAGGGGAACAGTGTATAAGACGGGGACACGAGGTATGATGGGAAATCACACACCTAAGGCAAACTTAATACAAAACTAACGTAGCATAAGCGCCAACAGGACGCCATTTGCGTCTGGCCGCTTGCAAATGACGTCCTGATAGCGCTTGCGCTACGTTAGTGTTGTGTTAAGTATGCCTAAAGAGTGTATGTCCCCATTATACCTCGCGATTATTAACGTCCCCGTCTTATACACTGTTCCCCTAATTGACTTCAAATGATTGTTAGTGATATATCTATGATGTAATTGATAGCTAGCTTGACTCAGATGTGTTTATGTGTACCTACTAAAGCAATGATTCGTTTCCAAATGACTTAATACGCATTTCGCACACAGTAAAACTGAAAGACAAAGTAAAACGATTACGAGTGAAGGCTTTATGATGCCGGTGAAAGCGCTTGATAACATTTATTTATAGCCACTTAAGAATGTGCAGACCGAACGACATTTTATAGAAAATCTTGTTCTTATTTTTCGAAATGAATGATTCCATTTTAACGAAATTTAATACGCAGGTACATTTTAGATTCGTCGTCTCAAAAGTTATCAGAATAAATTTAAGATTTGTTTTACGAAAATTTTCTATGATAAGTTTTTAGATTAAAGAATTCAGCAGTGTGAAGTTTCATCAAAATTGATATATTTGCGAGAAGACTTGAATGTTTCTAGAAAAAAATAAGCACTCCGCTCTTAAATTATATTTATTTTTCTTATTTCATAGTTTCTTCCAATTAAAGAAACAGTCTGTTGGTTGAGTCAAAGATAATTCATGTTTGGAAATAAAATCTTTATTTCACCCAAAAGAAATTCGCGGAAGGGTTTGTAATAATAAGTTTCGAAAAGTTGATTTTAATCACTCTTTGATGCTGTTTTTTCCGTTTTGCTTAGAGATAAGATGGAGGAATAACTTGAGTTTTGGGAAGCTTTAAATTCCGGGAACCAGTCTTGCTAGTAGGCACCGTAATACCCAGTAATAACTGGGTTATGTAGATCAGATGTCTGCTTATCCAATTATCTTAATGTAAATTACTGGCAGTCGGTTTTCTCCGGTCAAACTGGAATTCCCCCCCAACATAGGAAAAGGCATATAAAGATGGCGAATAATTAAAATTTTTGGTTCTAGGACATGCCGGTTTCCTAACGATGTTTTTCTTCACTTTTTGAGAGCATTGGTGATGAAATAAATTACAAAACGTAATGCGCCTGTCGTGGTTCGAACCCACGACCTATAACTCGTAAGTCGGGACAAATACCACTGAGCCATCACTGCTTTAATTACTTCAGCCGTCTTTTAAATTTCATCGAAGTGCTACGAATCTTCGTAGCAAAGGCGTAGCGTATTGACCGGGTTCTACGAAACTCGTAGCGTCGTAGCGACGTAGGTGATTGTGGGAACTTGCTGGTTGTACTTATACGTCTTTGATATTTATTTAGTACTTGATTACTGGGTCGGGTTCTTTCGAAATGTCATTGGGCGTACAAGCTCACAAGTGTTAAGTAAAGACTTTAAAAGTATTGGTATTTTAATTTGAATCAGTGGGTAGGTAGAAATTGACGGATTGCCATGACGACGTATGTCAGTCGAATTCCATCATTGTGTCGTGGTAGTAAGGATGTTTTCTATTTAGTTGGTATCGCAAATCTGTTAAATTGTGTCATAAGAAAGGGCGTTAAGAATTCAATTTCACTTTATCAATTTCTGTAAACATAAATTTTAATAACAAGTGATTTAGTAAACTTAATCTCAAGGTGACATTCAAATTACTTGGAACAATTTAAGATGGAACATTTGGCAAGCTATATTATTATAATTGTCGCGGAGCAATCTAAATAGTTTTAAAGTTATTTTGATTGAAGTTATTAGAGCTTGTGATCGTTCAATCTGTTTGGAATTCTCTGTGATTGAAAGCTGGCTTTTAGAATAATTTGTGAAAATTATTCGTTTATTTATTTCGTTTAATTTTTATCATCTGAAAAATATTCTCCCATCTCACGTGACGGCAATGTTTGTTCAGAAGCTTATCTTTTCGATAATTGGCAGATCTTAATAAAGTTGTCAGACCTCTATACAACTGAATACGATTGGTGTTTTTATCTCCGAAAGTATGACCACGTTGGGTCTACGCGTGTGTTCCACGAGCGCCTCAAAGAGTGTCAGCATAATGACGGGGCCCCCCTTTAGAGGGTCGAAGCCTGCAGGGGTCGGGACTTATCGAATTACCGTGACCCTGGAACGTAAAGGGCTACTGAAGGACACCGTAAATTTTAGTCAGTTCCTCCCGCCCTGCCCTGAGTTCAGGACGCATTTGATGATTTTACCACGTAAAAAAAATATGACCACGATTTCACACATCATCGGTCACTTTTTAAATGGTTGCTCATTCTCCAGTGCAGAGTTTTGAGGGCTTTGATTATCCTGTTTTCTCTTCTTGACAAAGAAGAAAGTTTAAAGAAGTTTTCATTACTCATACTCTGAAAGTAGGTCATTACATGTCTGATTAGCCGTTTGAAAGTTATCCATTGCCGCCCTAGGGAAAATCGCTTTCAACTGACAGCTGCCAAATTTAAGAAAAAAAAACTAGTTCTTCATAATATCAATCAATCATCTTACGAGTATATATAATGTCCCTCTAGCTGCTCTAGCATTCAAAAGTCTTTTTTATTGACTCACACGGTGTTCAAGTGAATGAGCTCCCTGTGAATATCAGGACGGAAACCAGTCGGTTCAATAGTTAATATATGAATAAGAGCCGTTTCCATAATTGTTACAATTAGCTCAAGCCAAGACAGAAGAGAAGATTTGTTTATCAAATACTTTGAAAATTGATAGCCTCATTAGAGACTACACGTTCCATCAACATCAACAACAGGATAATCAAAACATCAAATAATCACAAAGTGCAATATGATCGCAAATCATTTAACCCCCCGTTGTTGTGTATGTGGTATAAAATGCCATAGAATAAGAATGTAGTCGTATAGAAGCGATACTTGTTCTAACATATAATTGCTGAAATCCCTCGCCAAATGTAACACTACGAGCAGTTTTGAAAAATGCCCAAATGTACCTCAAGCACAATTTTGATGAAAACTAAAACTGAATAACTGATTCGGTTTATGGAAAAATAATATTTATTTGTAACCCAGAATCAAATACGCTTTATTATTTTACGTATTGAGGATTAAATTCTGGGAAATTATGACGTATTTTATGACAAATTTATTTTAGGTGCTTATGTAAATTTCGAGTAGACCGTAAATGCTCAAGAACGAGATCTTGGGACTGTGTAAGCAGAATACAGCAGCCCTGAAACGCAAAAGGTCAGATTAGAATTTAGTGCAAACCAAGTAATAGAATTTAGTGCAAGTCCACCCAGTGCAAATGAATAGTGTAATGTTATAAATATGTGAACTGATTGGCGCGTCTATACGCGAATTACTTATTCTATCAAAACCCGCCACGCGGATTACGCGGGTTACGCGAAATCTCGTCAGTAATGGCTTATGGGAACTTAACCCGTCACCTTGGCATGATAAGAACGGTTTCATAAATGAGATAGCTGCCCGGACGTTATATGAAGGGTATTTCAGTATGTTGGAAGGCAACGACCGCAAGAGGTTAGGGATCAAGAGGAATAATTTTAATCTTAAATGTTGATGTGGCTGTACTTGAGAAATATTAGAAAATTCATGGACGCAACTGTTAATGTAGATTTCAGTCTCAAAAATTAAACTGTAATTAATTTGACACATGGATTTGATAAAATACATCCTTACTAATATTACAAATGAGAAAGTTTGTATGGATGGTTGCATAGATGCATTTGTTACTTAATCACGCCAGAACGGCTGAACGAATTTGGTTCAGAAATAGGTTATAATCTGGAACAATACATTGGATATCTTTTATATAGTAAGCTGAGGTTACTTTGATCATTTTTGAGTTTTAATTGATTGTAATTTTTGAATGTGAGGTTCTAAAAAATAGTAAAAAAATGTAGTAATCGGTTTTTATAGTTCTCTCAGTAAAAGTAAAAAAAAAAACAAAAAAATTGATTCGTTTTGCATGAAAAAAAAAACAAAGTGATCAAAGTTAAAATGGATTCTGGGGTCACTTTGGAACTCCCCGTTTTTAACATAGAATTTGAAAAAAGCCCCAAAAAATACAAAAAAAAAACAAAAAGAAAAAGTATTGCGCACCAGCGCACCCACAAAAAGCATTGCGACAGTTTACCAGGTTCGTCATCCAAAAAAAAATCTATCAAAAGCTGTTCCATTTTTCGCAATTTGCAATTTTATGTCGATAAGAAGTTTCTATCAAATTAACCCTGTGATTCAAAGTTACCCTGGTTAACCGGTAGGGGAAGTCAGCTCAAAGCGGCCATAGGAGGCAAAGCGGCCACGCTTCATTTTTCGGTTAATTAAAATGATAGCGTTACGTTGTCGTTCTGTACGTATAACCAAACCTCTTTCCCACCCAGCGCCAGTCATTCACTAGTGTGGCTCTGAAAGTGTGGCTCTAGTGACGACAAATGTTTTTTAGTGTGTTTTATTAAAATAATACAAGGAAAGTTCAACCTGTTTTGGTAAAAACTGTTTATATTTAAATAATTTCATTACACGTTTAATGTTACTTATCTGTTTGGCCTTTTTTGTGTGATATTTGCTCCAAAATATAATAAATAATATGAATGAAATTAATGTTTTAATCAAAATGGGCGAAAAAGGCAAAGCGGTTCGGGCAAAGCGGTCACCTGACCGCTACCTTAATATAATGGCTCCATAGATAATGATCAATTATTTTGTTTAGATGGTCAATAACTACAAAAGAACCACTATTATATTACCCAGGCATCATAAGACGAAGCTACGATGGCCTGAACAATTAAAGAGACAAAAGAAAAGCGTGACTCAGTTAAATCCTTCGCAATTAAATATGGTATTCCTGAGAAGACACTTATAAACAGGATCTGCTATGAAGATGCTTGGCAGATTTACCGCAGTATATTTCAACAAAAAAACAATTCATTTCTTTAAACTTTTGGGGTGGCCACGTTGCCCTTACCCCCATGGCCGCTTTGGGCGGCCTCTCGGGCAAAGCGGTTTTATGACAAGTTTTCGTAATCTGCAAATCATATGCTTATTTTTCAACTTGCGCAAATTTGAATTGGCCATTGCAAAAACTCGATAAATTCTCTACTAGCTGGTATAAAATTCTCTTAAAAAATCTTTCGTTTGATGGCTTTTTTTTAAACTCAAAGTTAAGGTGGCCGCTTTAAGCTGACTTCCCCTACCTAGTTAGATATTATGATATTATGTAGATAGTATGTTCGCGTGGGATTATTTTCGACTTAAACACGGACGAACCTTGAAAAAAATTTCACCTGTAGGTACTTTACGAGTAGATTAGAAATTAATACGGGGTTAACCCCAAATATTACTCAATACAATCTAACTACAATCCATCCCTACATTATATTCCTTGAATACAATAATTAAGACGCATATTCCCGTCGGCGTCAATGCGTTAACCCTCCAACGCGAAGGGGGAATAAATCAAGGTACAAATGACCCTAATGTGCCGTGATGTGCAGGTGCCCCAGTAATGAAGGGTTGACGGTTTTAGTGTTACGCATTTAGTTAGATATTATAGTAAAATCTGTGCGTGTATACTGCGTAGTGGAATATGTTTGTACATCATAGTTAGAAGCGGTCATAAAAAAAAGAACGTTACATTTTTAAATTAATTACTTTTGCCCTCAAACTAGCCCAGGCACAAAGATTCTTTTTTACGTGGTAAAATCATCTGATGAGTCCTCCCACCCAGGGCAGGACGGAAGGGACTGTCAGACTTCCCTGACTAAAATCCAAGGTGTCCTTCAATAGCCCTTTACGTTCTGGGGCCACGGTTACCTGATAAAATAGTCCGAAGGAAAAAAAGAAGGAGCGACTCCGAAGGAACAAAGATGAGACCTAAGATGGCACGAGTTCATCCAGAAGGAATAGTAACTTTTGTGTACGGACTGATTCCAATATAATCTATTTAGCACTGGACTCCGACAGGATGGCAGTAGCTAAACAGGCCCTGGTGAGGCCTACTGTCACCGCATGTGGGACCGCACTGGACACTGTCTGGGGTGTTCTTGCCCGGGGTGGACTACTAGTAGATAGGTATATGGATCTACCCCAAAATTCTTAATTTAAAGAGGTTTTTCGCTTATGCGTTATTTTAATCATATTATAAAGTCTTATCCAATACTGCCCCACAGCGCGACAAAGCCTTCTCATATTCCTCCAACAATAAACAATTTTCTCGAAGACAATAAACAATTTTCTCTCCTTTTAAACACAAAATAAATTAAAGTTGTAAACTAGGACACTCAGCAGTAACACTATTGTCATAATAGAAACAATATTAATTAAAATTTTCACAGAAACAACATGAAAACGAGCATTCTGACATTTAATTTGAAACAAAACTCATTGCAAATACGGCAAAAACTATGTACAATTCAAAATGGACGACAAAACCGAAACCCAGGCACTACAATAAATTGTAATGACAAAAGTAAATATGTTCAGTTGATCTGTTTGCGCGCTCCTCTACCGAACAACGAATGAACGAAATGAATGAATGTATTTTTATTCGAAAATGAATGATTTGTATGCGAATGGGAAAGCATTCCAAATATATACGAAATACGTGAATATTAAATGCGTCGTGAACGTATATAGTAATTTATTTCAAGCTTTACGTATTAATGTTTCAATTGAAAATGGAAAACGGTGCAAATCAAACGTTTAGAGCATCTGTGGATGTGCACAAGTTTAACCTTGAGTTGAATCTAGTAGTTTTTTTTTGGGACAAACCCACCACACTATTCCCGAATCACTGCAACTCCTGAAAGCCAGAATTATCAGTAGCAACCACCAGAAAAGCGCTGAGACAATGAAGCTCGACGTGTCCCAGAGAATGAATTTACCTGTCTTGGATCCTGCAATGAAATTAATCAGAAAAGAATAGTGGAGGAGTCGGAATAATAATGTTTCCAGTTCTCTCCATGTTAAGCAGGAGACAGAACAAAACAAGGCCAATAGGCACAAAGGGACATCTAAAGGTGAATATAGTACTAGTAGATATTATTATTATCATGTTTTGAAATCAAATGCACATTCTACCTCAATAATCGCCCACCTCTGTATTCGCCTGCATCCAACCTGAATAATGATACTGTATTAATTACCGCGACACCGCGACTATCATTATTTCGATACGAATTAGATCCCTACATGATGTAATCACTATTGTGGTGTCATTAAATCTCAGTACTCATCATCATCAGCCTATAAATGTTCCCACTGCTGGGACACAGGCCTCCTCTCAGTAAGAGGGAGTGGGCCGTAATCTACCACGCGGGTCCAGTGCGGATTGGTAGATGTCACATGTCTTCGAATTTTTGGTTCTAGAACATGCCGGTTTCCTCACAATGTTTTCCTTCACCGTTTTGAGAGCAGTGGTATTGAAATAAATTACACAAAGTAATGCGCCTGACGGGGTTCGAACCCACGACCTACAACTCGTAAGTCGAGGCCGATACCACTGGGCCACCACTGCTCTCAGTACTGATTTCCATATAATCGTAGATACATGTACTTGCAGTGCCGTAACAGCCTTATAAATGCGCCTAGTGCGAGCTTCTTAAACTGCTCCCTAGCCTAGCCAATTATGGTCCTGGTCAGGCCATTTCTGCGGTTGCACCCGCTTGAAAGTTTTTTGTTTTTAACCAACTTTTAAAAAAAAGTAGGTTCTTAGTTCGACCTGTATTGTATGTTTGTCCGCGATTATCTCGCGTTTGGCTGAACGGATTTTGATGGAGTTTTCAAGAAAGTGTTCATTACATTCTGGAGAAGGTTTTAGTATATAACACATTAGTAGAGTAGGTAACACGGATTCACGCGGGCACTGTCACGGGATATCTATTAAGATATCACGTGACAGTGCCCGCGTGAATCCGTTTTTGCTTACTTGGGTTGTACATTTTCAGAGTCGATTGCATGTTTTTTATGTTGCTTACTTGGATTGTAGTTTTTCAGAGATGATTGCATGTTTGTCCGCGATTATCTCGCATTTGGCTGAAACGATTTTGATGCGGTTATCAGAAAAGTGTTCGTTAAATTCTGGGGAAGGTTTTAGTATATAACAATAATAGATATCTCGTGAAGTTAACCGCATAGATCCGTGTTTGTTGCTTACTAGGATTGTAGATTTTCGAAAACGCCAATTATATGAAGATTTTCGTTGAATATCTAAACTAAAAAGGGAAAAATTTTTTTTTTTTTGAAAAAGGGAGCCAACTTCAAAACCAAACACAAAAAAATGTGTAAAATAACTTTTATTTCGGAAGTTGGTGGCCATGGTCAATGAAATAAAAAACAAAGCCACCGACTTCCGAAAGAAAAGTTATTTTACACTTTTTTTGTGTTTGGTTTTGAAGTCGGTTCCCATTTTTTAAAAAAGTTTTTTTTTCGTGCAGGTTGGTAGATCTGTGTCCCAGCAGCGAGGATATTATAAACTAATTATTATTAAGTTTTTAGTAGCATGTTTTATGTAGGTAATAATAATGTAGGAACATACCTGAAAGGGTAATTATCAATTATAATTATTCATGTTATAACAGAGTAGGATATAATGTAAAGATCCTAACATTTTCTCGTATCTGAATATCTTCATAAAAAGGCATGGGCTTCAGTAACATCCTATTATTTTTCCATGTAAAACAAGGTGGTATAATGCTAAAGCTCTGTATTCAAGCTTATTTATAGAAATTTTTATGTACATTTTTTGTGATGTCGACTCCTACGGCTGAGCATAAGGTTTTTGGCTTGATTTGTATATAACAGGGTTTGGTTTCCCATCAGGAATTTTCCAGTAACAGACCTGATGTTTGTCTAATTTTTGACTTTAGACTTCTTATTTATTACATGGGACAAACCTACAGCTCTTTCACACTAGTCGGGTGTCGTGACCGATAAAAAAATCGGCTGCTCGCTTTATATCTATGGTTAATAAACAATTATCCGATGCGGATTTTTTGTTGGCATGTCAAGTGTTTTGCCCTCTACATTCTCAATAAGCGCAGAAATGGCGTTGTTCACATTATGTTATAATTATGATTGGGGCATCCTTCAACAACTGAGCAAAATAACGGTGTCCGACAACCGACAAGCAAGAACGAGCTCTTGAAACATTCTAGCTGAATGTTGATTTACTATAGACATGTATGTTGAATTGAGCTGTGTATGAAATTGTTCGAGAATAGGTATGACAGTTCTGTTGTATAATATCGCCATTGTGTCAGACAACGTTCTCCTTTCATAGTCAAATACTGAAAGCAATAACCAAACGAAAACTCTTTTCTGACTTAGTCCACACCGTACTGTCTGAATTGAGCTTTATTGCCATTTTTTTCTACTTTATTGCCAAAACTGAGAAACCAAAAACAACAAAAACGTTGGCTTTTGTTTCTGTCACAGTTGAACTATGCCAAAGCGAAGAGTGAGTCGGACAAAGGTTGCAAAAAGAAGACTATGGACTGAGCAATACGTTACCGTGGAATAATCGTGGAACTGCGAACAAAAGCTAGTCTCATACTAATTTTAAATCAATCGTACTATAAAAGAGCTTGTTCATTTCTTTTACGTTGCGTTTATTTTCTTTCAGCTACAGCTGAAATTTCAAAAACGGAACCAGCACCTCTTTACTCTATTTTCTGTTGTAGGTATATATCTTTACTTGTTTTTGAGAACACTATGTTCTCATATCATGTCTGCATTTGTAGAAAACGTTGTCGCGGGTTCGATCCCCGCACGTAATAAATATTTGTATGAACTACAAAGAGTTGTTAAGGGTGTGGGTGTTTGTGTATGTTTGTAAACGCACCCACAACGCAGGAGAAATTCCTAGTGTGGGGTTAGCCCCACAGTAGTAAAAAAAAAACGGCCAAGTGCGAGTTGGACTCGCCCATGAAGGGTTCCGGAGTAGCAAGCATAGATTAGGGATATGATTATATTGAGATTAGTAAGTAATATACACAAACAATAAAAATAACTTTGTTTTTCATAGTGTTTGTATGAATGGCAAAGTTATATTTGCGGTTTTTGAAAATGTGCTATATCTCAAAAAATGCTTACTGTATCTCATCCAAACCAATTTTCTGGAAGTTTTTGTTGAGGTCTACATTACATATTTTTTTTAGTTTTATCATTCTCTTATTATAGAAGTTACAGGGGGGGGGGACACATTTTACTACTTTGGAAGTGTCTCTCGTGCAAACTGTTCAGTTTAGAAAAAAATGATATTAGTAACATCAATATCATTTTTAAAGACCTATCCATAGATACCCCACACGTATGGGTTTGGTGAAAAAAAAAATTTTGAGTTTCAATTCTAAGTATGGGGGGCACCCCCAAAATTAATTTTGTTTTAATTTTTGTGTAAAAATCCTAATGCGGTTCACATAATACATCTACCTACCAAGTTTCAACAGGATAGCTCTTATACTTTCGACAAAAAGTGGCTGTGACATACGGACGGACAGACAGACAGACATGACGAATCTATAAGGGTTCCGTTTTTGCCATTTGGCTACGGAACCCTAAAAAAGATATTTCAGCCGCCACACAACATAACACGATAATTTAGTGTGTTGCTTTCTAGCTTTAATATTTATTCCAGCGCTGTTTTGATTGTGTTATAAACTTGTTCGAAAACCCCAAATATTGAGGTGGAATTCGTGTTTCCCAGGATGCATCAAAGCATTGTTTATTAAACAGAAAATAGTTCAGCAAAATATTTTGTTGTTTGCTTCAACATTTAAAGCAGAACTGTTTGAGTTTTGTCAAATTATTTCATCAAAATTCGTGCTTGCATTGTTCATTCATGGTTTTTTGATAGAAGTAACTTAATTTTCGTCTATGATTTCTTTTCTATAACTTACTAGTTTATGCCCGCGGCGTTGCCCGTTGATTTTCAGTAATTATCCCACGGGATAATTTCCAATAATCCCATCTTATCTTATTTTATTTCTAAGTTCGTACTGTACATCAAAAGATTATCTGGAAGAATCGCTATTTAAGATAAGGCCGCCATTTTAACAATATAATTAGGGTATTTATTAAAACAGTTGTGTAACAATTTTGGTGTACAGACAGACTGAAGGTTAAATTTCGGTTGGGAATTGACACATTGTGGTAGGTTTGATGTGCTGGCATCTGTACAATAAAGTATATTCTATAAATATATCCATTATCTACGTATCTTATCTACGTAATTTTTTCAGCCAGCCAACCTACACAAATGAAAAAACCGGCCAAGTGCGAGTTGGACTCGCCCATGAAGGGTTCCGTAGCAGCAAGCATAGATTAGAGATATAATTATATTGAGATTAGTAAGTAATATACACAAACAATAAAAATAACTTTGTTTTTCATAGTATTTGTATGAATGGCAAAGTTATATTTGCGGTTTTTGAAAATGTACTATATCTCAAAAACTGCTAACTGTATCTCATCCAAACCAATTTTCGTTAGTAGTTTTGGTTGAGGTCTACATTATATATTTTTTTTAGTTTTATCATTCTCTTATTTCAGAAGTTACGGGGGGGGGGGGACACACTTTTTACCACTTTGGAAGTGTTTCTCGCGCAAACTTTTCAGTTTAGAAAAAAATGATGTTAGTAACCTCAATATCATTTTTTAGACCTATTCATAGATACCCCACACGTATGGGTTTGGTGAAAAAATTTTTTTTTGAGTTTCAATTCTAAGTATGGGGGGCACCCCCAAAATTTGTTTTGTTTGATTTTTGTGTGAAAATCCTAATGCGGTTCACATAATACATCTTTCTACCAAGTTTCAACAGGATAGCTCTTATACTTTCGACAAAAAGTGGCTGTGACATACGGACGGATAGACAGACAGACAGACATGACGAATCTATAAGGGTTCCGTTTTTTGCCATTCGGCTACGGAACCCTAAAAAAGGTTGTGATCAGCTGATACAAAAAAATATATAGAAAAACTAAAAAAAAAAGAAGAAGAAATCGTAATATAATCTTCTGTAACAAAAATGATTTCGATTTTTAAAGTGATTGCGAATTTTTTTTGATGTTTGTATGTCGGCATCCAGTCTAAGCGAAGATGAAAAGTATGAATATCCATAAAACAAACCGTTTTGCCCAAAACTTTATATTTTTGGGCATGGCTCCCAAAATAGACGGCAAATTAACTTAGACAAAGATATTATAATACAAACACATTAATATACTCGTAACTTGTGAAATTAATTAACGTCATATCATTCTAGATAATTAATTTTGTGAGAAACGAGCTTGCCGCTATATTGGTTCTAACAGTGATAAGATCGTAATTTTAGTGAATATCTGTTGAAATTGCTTGTAAAATAAACTATACTAGATACGAAATGCATTTTCTTTTGAACGATTAATAAGACACTCAATTTTACTCAGATTTAACGACAGTTTTTACTTTTGTTTTATATCTAATAATTTACAAACAAACAAACAAATTATTGTTGCGTCTTGCCAATGGATTTGGCAAGACGCACGTAGAAAACTCGTTATTATAAATGGTCATCCATCCACACACCAACCTCGGCAAGCGCGGCTTAACCTTAGAGATCGACCTTTGCCGCTGTTATGATTAAGCGGGGAGATCCTCCACCTAATCCAAACATAATAACTCGTTACCAAATCCTTAGATAATTAAAATAAATTCGCTTAAATTCCGCCCTTCCTTTAATTTAAAGCCTTTGAGAGATAATCAAGTTACTGAAAGGGGGCGTAGCAGTTGAAAGTCAATTAAGATGTAGTTAGCGTCTGATGAAAGCGGTACGAGTTTATCAAAAGATGGTGTGGTCTATATTGTTGATTTATTTAATAATTTGTGGCTGCGAAAATTAATGAAAGAAGGTAGTTCTGGGAAAATTGTCTTTAAAGAGTAACAATTTAGAAATTATAAAGATAAAAAATTAAATTGCCTGTTTGTTTATAATTGAGAAACTCAAAAACTACTTAATTATTAGAGTAACAAAGGTTATACACCGTGACTTTTTAGTCGTCTTACAAAAGTAGTCCACTTAATGTATCCGACCTAAAATACCTCTAGGCGAGTTTTTTTTTTTTCATCGTTAATAATAATTTTTATTATTAACAAATAGGTACATTAGAAATATGAAACACCCTGTTAAAATGTTTACGTATCAAGCTGTAGAGTATACTTACCCAGCGCAATAGTCGGGCAGATCATTCCATCTCCATTTTCTATGAGACAAGGGTTTTTTTAACTACGCCTTGCGTCATAATAACGAATTAAAAATTTATTTTTAAAATTTTTCAAATCTCTTAAATACCTATTTTTTATTATAAACATGTTCTAGTCATTGGATACATGAACTAGGCTAACGTTGTAAGACGACTAAAAAGTTACGGTGTATAGTTTATATTCAAACTGCTAGCTGAGGAATACCGAGACTGGCAGCTAGTACCTAATAGAACTCAGTGAGAATCAGACTATTCAAAATACCCACAGGTTCGATAGTAACGCTTTGAAAGCAATTATAGCAAGTTCCAAAGTTTTTTTTTTAACTTTGCCCTACATAACGAATTTTTACATTAAAAATGTTTGCATAGAAACATACATACACAAACACCCAAACCCGGAACAATTACTTGTAGGTCATAAAAATATTTGTTCTGTGCGGGGATCGAACTCACGATACGCTGCGTAGCAGTCAACCGCTCTGCCACTGCGCCGACCGTGCCGTCTTCTCTTCTTCTTCTTCTCTCTTTAGGATTTTGGACGCTAAATGAACGGTTGTAGTAACGGCAATGACAGGCTTGCTACAACAGACCCTAAAAAACAGGGATGTCTGTATAGATATCAATAGGGGTGTATTGTTTACCACGATAACACGTCAAAATTTTCACTCACCCTCAGTTTGGCCAAACACAAAACAAAACAGACAGACTTACACTAGCATTTTTGTATGGATATGGATGGAATTCTCAGTACTACCAACGTTCTCTTACAAAAGGCATTTAAAATATTCTAATAAAGCCATGGCAAATAGAAAGAATATTTGAAAAATAGCCCCGAGCTTATATTAAAAATTGTAGAAGACGAATTTCAGGAACGGCAGTTCAAAATGGAGGGCCAGAATCTTGTTGGAATTTTTTATTAAAATAAAACAGCTAAATAAAAAATGTAATAGACTTACCTGTCCAGAAATATTATTTTAATTAAATTTGTGTCCTTTAGAAGGTCCTTGTGAATAATGACTTTAAGATCCATTTCTTTTAGTCTGGATGGAAAGTCTGTGTTGAATTATGTTATACTCTTCGTTGATTCTCTTTTGTTTTCAGACTGTTATGTACTCATCTGCCACCTCCGAATAAATAGCACCTATTATTTGGAAGTCAAGTGTTTCTAATGTCTCAATAATTATATTGGTTTTACAATTACAATTCTAAGAATATTAGTATCAAACAAAATATTTAAATAAAATAATTAAATAGATTCTCAGAACTTTGGGGACCCCCGAAACGGACAGATTAGATTCGAAAAAGATGACTCCCTCATATTAGGTTCACAGAAATAGAAGCCCTGCACGGCGGGGCTTCCTCGACATAGCTTCATTTCTACAATACTTTATAAAACACAATTTCCATTCTTTCATTTTTACACATATTACGTAGACATTTTCGGACAGGCCTGTTGGTCTAGTGGTTAGTGACCCTGACTGCTATGCCGGAGGTCGTGGGTTCGATTCCCACCCAGGATAAATGTTTGTGTGATGAGCACGATCATTTGTTCTGTGTCTGGGTGTAATTTATCTATAATATGTATGTATTTAGAAATATATAAGTGTGTTTATCAGTTGTCTAGTACCCATAACACAAGCTCTGCCTAGCTTGGGACTAGATGGCGTTGTGTGATAGTTGTGGAATATTATTATTATTATTTTCATTGTCATTATAATATTTTATTTTGGTTTAACACGACGCCAGACAGTCTCGTTAAAATCCCTTTAGTAGATTTGGATGAGACAGACAAAGAAATAATGTAAAAAATACATCGTTTTGGCTACGTTCCTAAAAAGGCCTAGCCCATTTCTTTTAGCATAAGAGGCGATTTTACTTTGGTAAAAATAGTCTTTATGTCTGTCCCTACTAAATGGTCTTGTTCTGTTAAATGCAATTTCGTAAGTGAATTTCTCTAATTTGTATGAATTGATTATGAAACTACCAATTTCAATAAATATAATATTTATTACTAAAAGTGTTAGTTAAGATTAAATAAAAGGTAAAAGAAATATTTGTGGAGAACTTTGCTACGCAACTGCGTCATAATCACAACCTTGGTGTCTTCAAGTCAGGAGTGAATTGATTTCTTCTGGGCAAGCGGGCTTCACTGAAGACCACATCATTGCTTACGTGTGCTCTATATTTTTTTAATCCTGGCACACAGTACACAGAAAATCATTGGGTGTTTAGAAAATACCACAAACCTCTAGTCTATGAGAGGAAGTTGTCTATAATCTACGCCGATCCAGTTTGGAGCTCATTATTCATGGCACACATAAGATCATGAGGTGGTAAGAAAAAAAGATGTCAGTGCCAAATATATACCTAAAAATAGTTTTTCCCAATGAACTACAACATGGGGCTCCTCAATTTTTTTTTGCAGGATTTGTAACGCGTGTTCTTGCAGATAAGATGTCCATAGACTACGGTGGCCAGTTTCCAACACGAGGGCCATAAATGTTTGATTGTCACCAATATAAAAATGTTCCTAAATGTTCTCTAAACTACTAATATTTGCTGTAGAACAGGAAAGTTTCAAAAAGGGACTTTGCTACCCACCTTCCGTTTAATAGTTTTGGGCAGGTTCCAACTAGGTAACCTTGAACATTCATGTTAATATTAAACTATTTAACATATCACAACAGTTCCCTTTATTTATAAGGGATAAGTTTAATTTAATCTTATGCTTAGGGTGCCTCGAGATTTATGAGCTAGAAGAAGGGCCCCCTTGCTAAAGATAATTATTTAGAAAATTATTAAAGGTGAACTTCACAGATTTTGATATAAAATCCGTTCTATGCCACACATTTCGCTTAAACTAGTTTTCAGATCTCGATTTACGAGTCTCTAGGACTACGAACCATAAACTCATCGTCTTCCCAGCTTTCTTCAAAACATAGCCAAACTAAATATTGTTAAAAATCGACAAATTTAATTTAAGCTGTTCCGGTTTCACCTTGCTGCTCGGCTCTATTAGTCGTAGAGAGCTGTTATTATAGCCTAGCCTTCCTCAGTAGTCCTCAGTCCCTGAGATTAGCATTAAACCAACCAACCAAACACACAAACTCTTCAGCTACAAGTATAGATCAAAAACACATCGCGTTGACAAACATATTAACAGTGACAGTTGTAACATCAGTTTTTTGCTGAAATTCGAACGAAACTCAAGAGCAAAAACTCTGTTTCCGTTGGGCGAAATCGCGTTCAATTCATCGGTGAAATCCACCCTATGTATCAAGAGTTCAAAAACCAGCCAAAGGCTGAGTTACTTTTTATGTTTTTTTACATAACTTTAACAAAAAAAAAACACTTTTCAATTTATCGAATTTAATAAATGTGATTTGTTTAAGGTGCGGTGTTATCTCAATATTCCCAAAAATTGGTTTCTTAGAACGTCGAGTATGACGTTATGTAATAAAAATAAGTAACGCGAAAAATACAGTGAACAGAGAAGGGTATAAAGAAGAATTTAAACCGAACAGAATAATAAATAAATAGTTTGATATTCCCAATAAAAAATTGGGAAGTTGTAGCACAAAAATAAACTTTGACGTCGAAGATCTCCGTATTTCCAGCGATAACAACAGTTTTTGTTTAAGAATTTAGTAGGTTTTCCATTTTTTTAAAACTTTAACCAAACCATTATTTAATTTTAAGTCTATATTTTAAATAATCTAAAGAAAAGCAGTAAAATAAATGCCCATTCGCAGCTTACGTCACATTTCAACACAAATATCATTTTTCAATTTTCAATCTTATTGACGCTCCATAGTGGTGACAATAGTTTACGCGGTCATAAGCGATTAAAATCGTAGTCAGTCCGCGTCTTAAGAAGAAAAGTTTGACAAATATGAATAACAATCTAATTCGCAAAAGTATCGAAATTTTTAATGTAATTTCTTTCTTTCAGGAACATTTCGCGTTTCAATAAATTCCAAGGAACATGATTTCATGGAACGTTAACTTTGGTTTGTAATTTAATAAGGGAGGAACTTTTCAAGATCAGATTATAATATTGAGGAAAACGAAAAATATACCTACCATAAATATACATACTATATGTATAGATAACTAACATTATGAACAGGCTAAAATGGAAAATAATATAAAGCGGATGATAAAAAAACGGCTGGTCCGGACTGGATGCAAACAGACCGAGATCGGAAAAAAAGTTTCTTTGGAGGCTTTCACTTTTGTAGGGATTCTTCTTGCAGATTTATATTATTATATTATAATTATAAGGTCGTAAAAAAAATTAAAACTTCTTGTAATAAATTCAAGGCCTTAAAATCCAAAATAAAAAAACAACTTAGACAATTTGGAAAGGCAATTGAAAACTCGTTGTCTCCAGTCAAACTTTAACCAGCACAAAAACAAAAAATAACAAAAAATCCTTTTCGTATTTCAGATATCCTCAAAATATTCAAATTCAATTCCCTGCAGGGTGTCCTCAGTACTCATACTGTGTGTCCTCAGCCGAGGACTCTTAACTCGAGTGTCCCTGTTTCAAGTGTACGGATGAACACATCTTCAAACGGTCCTCGCAGCGTTTTTATCCTTGTAGATGCGACAAATGCTAATTCTGACTAGGAATGTTTGCGTTGTGTTTACTAATGTATGATAAATTTACTGAAAAGGACTTCTTTTGTATATGACTGTTTGGTCTTGTAGTGTTAATCGATACTAATATTATAAAGCTGAAAAGTTTGTTTATTTGGTTGAATGCTTTAATCTCAAGAAATACTAGTTCAAATTGAATAAATCTTCTCGTTGTGTTGGATAGTCTTCTTATCGAGGAAGGTTATAGACCATAGATCATCACGCTACGACCAATAGGAGCTGCTATGCTTACTTATTATGAGCCTGTCTTTTTTTTTTTTGCGTGGTAATATCGTCAAATGAGTCCTCCCACCCCGGACAGGGCGGGATGGGACTGTTAGACTTGTACCGACTAAAATCTACGGTGTCCTTCAATAGCCCGGGGTCATTTTTATGTTCCGGGGTCACGGTAATGAGATAAGTCCTGTCTTTTTTTTGTTTTTTTTTTATTGTGGTAAAATCATCAAATGAGTCCTCCCACCCCGGGCAGGGCGGGAGGGACTGTCAGACTTGTACTGACTAAAATCCACGGTGTCCTTCGATAGCCCTTTATGTTCCGGGGTCACGGTAATGAGATAAGTCCCGCGACCCCGGCAGGCTTTGGCCCTCTAGAGAGGGGGCCCCGTCATTATGCTGACGCTCTTTGAGGCATGGTCGGGCAGCGAGTTGCCCTTTACTCGCCGCCCGCATGCCCGCGCCTACGGTGGCCGGAGATCGTCTTGCGACGTCCGTCGCCGTGGGCGTCCACCACTGCGGGTGGGGCGGAGGGAGGACACTGTCCTCTCTCTCACGCGGCCCGCCTCCTCCTTCGCGAGCATGACTGCTTCGCAGAAGGAGGCGACCGCTTCCCACTCCGTCTCGCCCCGCAGCGTGGCCGCGATCAATGCCGGGCGTAACTTCCGTGTCCGGTGAGGACCTGCGTCATGCGGTAGGTCAGGAAGATAATTAAGTCCTGTCAGTTTAAAACAGAAAATGTACTTGTCTTCAATATTTGCCGTAAATATTTTTGTAAATAACTTATTAATAATAAATAAATAAAAAAAACCGGCCAAGTGCGAGTTGGACTCGCGTGAAGAGGGTTCCGTACGATGTTAACTCTCACGTTTTTTTTAAATCTGACCCAAATTCTTACGCACAATATTGAGTGATTTACCATGTTATTTTAATATCATGGACTTCTTATAGGTTTTCCTATAATCTGTAAATAGAAAACTAATTTCTGAATTAAAAAAAAAAATTAGGCTCAGTAGTTTCGGAGATAAGGGGGGGAATGGTCAAATTTCATCTATTTTCTTGAATAACTTGGAAACTATTTATTTTAAAATTACAAAAAAACATATTTAACATTGTCTCAACAAGACCTTTCATTTGATATATCACACGATGCAGATTTCAATTTATTTTTTTAATTTTCCCCTTTCCCCCAAAAATTACCTCCCATATACAGATATGGACTTCTTATAGGTTATCCTATAATCTATAAGTAGTAAACTAATTCCTGTATTTTTTTCAAAATTTTAGGTTCAGTAGTTTCGGAGATAAGGGGGGGGAATGGTCAAGCTTCGTCTATTTTTTTTGAATAACTTGGAAACCATTTATTTTAAAATTACAAAAAAAATACTTTTAAGTTTGTCTCAACAATACCTTTCATTTGATATGTCACACGATGCAGTTTTCAAATATATTTTTTTTAAATTTTCCCTTTTCCCCTCCAAAAATTACCTCCCATATACAGATATGGACTTCTCATAGGTTTTCCTATAATCTATAAGTAGAAAACTAATTACTGTATTTTTTTCAAAATTTTAGGTTCAGTAGTTTCGGAGATAAGGGGGGAGGGGGAATGGTCAAATTTCGTCTATTTTCTTGAATAACTTGGAAACTATTTATTTTAAAATTACGAAAAAAAAATACATTTAAGCTTGTCTCAACAAGACGTTTCATTTGATATGTCACACGATGCAGTTTTCAAAACTTTTTTTTTCATTTTCCCCTTCCCCCCCAAAAATTACCTCCCACATATAGATTTCATCTATTCACGTCACACCTCTGTACTTGGGTCACAGGAATTGATATGTGTACCAAATTTCAACCCAATCGGTCTAGTAGATTCGGAGATAATTGACTGTAAGCGACAGACAGACGGACACACGAGTGATCCTATAAGGGTTCCGTTTTTGTATTCGGACGTACGGAACCCTAAAAATGTTATTTACCGATATTCTAAGTTTGGTGGTGCGTCCACAAACTGTTTTACTAGGAATTATCATGGCTTAAACAAAACTGCAATAGTTTAAAAGAAATGACTCATATTAATTGTGTTCAGTAATAGTTTTTCTGTATAGTGTCAATTTTATTTTTACATTTAGTGCGATATTTTATCCTAGAGAAAGTGGGAAAGGCGCGTCCGCGGGAAACTTATAATTTTGGTGGAACTTATGAAATCATTAAATGGGTCTAATATAATGAACAGAGGAGAACGGCACTACCATCGTTAACTTCGTTTAGCCATGTGCTAACGTGCGGCAGTAACAGAAGTGTGCCATCTTGTTGTGGCTTTTCGATAGAGACGTAAGAAAGTCTATTTCTGTCAATCGGACAAAAAACTTGCAATTTTTGTGTTAATGTTTTAAAGATCATTTTATTAATAAGTCAGTGTTGAAATTTTCATGCATAATAGGATTTGGGATGCTTTCAAAATTGTACAAATATAAATTCTATATTCGTAGTAGTTTTTTTTTTAAATAAAGATATTAATCATGGTTCTAATTTTGATGGTACAATTTTGGTGGTTTTGGTGGTATTTTTCCATACATCAGTGAGAAAGTTGTACATAAATACCACACAAAACATCGTAAATGGTTATGATGATGATGAATTGATGATAAAAGAGGTGAAAAATATGTAATTAAATTCAAATCTGTAAAATTAACAAAACTTGGTAATTAAAATAATTTGGTGATTATTATTTTCTTTTATTGGTCTCAATTTTTTGTTATTTTTTATTAAAACTTTTACATTCACTAAAATAAGTTAACATTATTTAATTCATAATTTGGAGTAATAAAATAAATATATTTCAAGAAGTTCTAATTTTTGTGTCAAAAATAAATTTTGGTATCTTACCAATTCAGGTGTCAACAATATTTGAGAAACTTTCAGGAATAAAAAAATTTCTGTAACATTTTATGTACCTACAAACGTTTTTCTGACTTTTTTTTTTTTTTATCAAAATCTTCGAATTTTAGAAAAAACAGAAACAAAAATGTTCACCAAAATTAGGTAAAAAATCGTAGTTGTTGAAATTCACTCGTAACAAACAAACAGTCCAACTAACATATTAATACAAAGCACAGACAAACAAAACGTAAATATGTACAGCAAACAACCCGATACAATACAAATAACAATATTTTACGTTAGCAGACAAATCCGTGGGCAAATACAAGTTTTCCCTCGATTATTTATCGTATTTAGGTCAAGTAGCCGCTTCTTATAAACGTCAGATAGAAGACGTATCGGTATTTGATCGTGTCCTGGGAATTATATGAATGTTCTATGATAGAAAGGGCAAATATGTTGTTACTTATTTGGCCATTTCTTCTGGCAGATTGATGGGCAAAAAGATAATAATGTCCTTTATTTTTTTTTGGTAATTAATACCTACACATTTTAGAGGTAGATAGATAAACTATTTATTTGAATGAATTTAAAATAAAATGTATAAAAACAAAGTTATCTGTGAGTTGTGTCGCATGTACGTACATCATAGGTCGAGAGAATATCTTCAGTAATTGCTGTTGTCCTATAACGCAAAGAGCAATTTAAGTATCAAACTTAACTGACTTCCAATCCACTGAGACTTTAGGTCAGTAACCCGTTCAGAAAATTGGTAGTTTAATTAACGAGTAAAATATTCCAACCAAACATAACATTGTATTCTACGCAAAATAGAAGCAGAATTATTTGACTACAAATTGAATTTTAAGTCTCTAGGGTTTAATAGTGATTTTAATTTTAAACTTAAAATAACTCAGTAATTGGCTGTTCTACAGGTACTTGGGTTCATGTACTTCTACTAATACAAAGTGAAATAAATTATTTTCAAATATGGGTGGATCTGATGGTACATTAGTATTTACGACATTATATATTTAGGTGCAATCATATTTTGCCATTGGGCATGCAAATATAATAAATGAAAAGTTGCACATTAAATTATCTACCGAGGGTAATGCTTAAATCTGTATAGAAACAAAACAAAATAGAAGCAATAGTAAAATCGCTGCTCAGCTACTTTTGGTCGTAGTGCGTTGTTATAAATATAATTAAAGCCTATAGCCTACCTTGATAAATCCACTATAAAACACAAAAAGAATTCTTCAATTCGAACTAGTAGTTCCTGATAATAGCGCCTTCAAACAAACAAACTCTTCAGCTATTACATAAAATGTTAGTATAGATTCATTGCCATATACATACACCCACTACTTCTGCGAAAGACCCAGAACTATCATTTATAATGATTAATGTTCAAACGTTCGGTTCAATTAGTTAAGGCGATAGTTTGTCACGTTTTCATAAAGGGCTCGCTATCATCAATCTATAACATAAACTAACTAAGTTTGAACTGTATCTGTACATCTATGCTAACAAACAATATTTGCAGTTAATCATAGTTATCGAATGTGTACAAATATATGTCGCAGGGAGATGAAGAAATCAGGGATTTCACGAAATCCCTAGGGATATTACGAAATCCCGGAAGATGTGGAATATTCTTGTTTATTACGTCTTCTTACTAAAAGTATCTATTGATATGATAAAACACTAAACATACTCGTAAAGTCAGAGATATGGCATTTCACTAAATTAAATGTAGTGAAATAAAGAATACTGTTGATGATTTTTCTGTCTGGAAGACTGCCGGAAATTCGTGAAATCCCTAGGGATTTCGTGAAATCCCTGATTTCCTCATTTCACTGCGACATATACATTACTAGCTGTTGCCAGTGACTTCACCCGCTACAACTGGATAAATATCCCACGGGATCATAAAATCGGGATAAAAACTATCCTATGTGTTAATACGGGTTATAAACTATCTGTGTACCAACTTTTGTCTAAACCCGTTCAGTAGTTTTTGCGTGAAAGAGTAACAAACATCCATTCATCCATCCAATCAAACAAACTAGCACGTTTATAATATTAAGTATTAGTAAGATCATTTACGTAGTTATCTACGTCTTGTGATGGGAACATTATGGCAATATGGCTTCAGTTTGTACATTATATCTATATTATAACTAAGTATTGCCAGCGACTTCGTTTGCGTGTGTCTCTAAGATTATCCCATCGGCACGTTATACCGGAATAAAAAGTATTATGTGTGATAATCCAACTTATAAACGATCTGGATGCTAAATTTCATCCAAATCCGTTCAGTAGTTTTTGCGAGAAACAGTAACAAACACACACACACATGTATACTAAGTTTAGCATTCATAATACTTGCTGTTATAAATACTAGTTGTGAAAATTATTCCCCAGGAAAATTAAACTGCTTTAGAAACTATTTTATGTTTTAAATCAGGTTGAAACCATCTGTGAACAAAACATCCAAATCCGTTGAATAGTTTTTGCGTGAAGTGGTAACTAAAATCCATCCATTTATCCATATATTCAGCCTCACAAACTATTGCATTTCATCAACATCTGCCTAGCCTTTTCCCAACTATGTTGAGGTCGGCTTCCAGTCGAACCGGATGCAGCTGAATATCAGTATTTTGCATAAACTTTTGCTTTTATAATATTAGCAAAATCAAAATCAAAGCATTTATTTCAAGTAGGCCAGTTACAGGCACTTTTGAATTGTCATAGACAAATAAAAGAATATAATTAAACAGTAAAAAGTTAGGTGCTACAGTCCCAGTCACAAGACATAAAAACTGTGAAAGTACCGTAGATTCCCATTCCAAGAAGTAGATCTATATGGAGAAGAACGCGCAAGAAACTCCAACTCCACTCTTTTTAGATCGCCAGAATTATTACAAAACCTTTGTTACATCATTCATTTTGAGGTGGTACATTATATTATAGAACGATGTAGCAAGTTTTATAATTAAAAGTGTCCATAGTAACAATTAAAACAAAGACAATTCAAAAACAAAATGATCAATAATTATTAAAATAAACCGTGGCAGCTAAGAGATGACCAGTCCCAATTGACAGCGCCCGTTCACGAACATGATACATGCATCAGCACCATTCAGCTCAACCATTTTGAAGGGAGCTAAATGATTCGACACACGCGCCACCATCAGCGAGACATTTGAGTGAGCATGACACACTCTCAACTGCCAGGGTCATTCAAGTCAACAAGAGACGTAGGTACCCAGTGAATGACAGCTCTGAAGTACATAGTACTCACACAATTTAAGCAAGATTAATCACTAAATTATCGAGTCTACAACACATTCATGTGCTCGTATGTCTTGTGAAGGCAATTTGGCTTCGGCTTGTATTACACATTGTGATTTGTTACTAGACAATATTGAACAGCTTTGGGGTTAAGATACGGGCAATGACCTAAAGGGTTTCTAGATTATTAGAAAGTTTTATATCAGGTATGAACTACATATTTTTACCGACTTCAAAAAAAAGGAGGTTATCAATTCGACCCGTATGTATGTAATATTATCAGAACTGCCCAGTTTTCATATATGTTAGTCTATATCAGCGTCTGAACAAATGTGCCAAATTTCATAAGTGTATGTATGTATGTATGTTTTTATGTTTGTGCACGCATATCTCCGGAACTATAAGTTCGATTTAAGTAATTCTTTTTTGTTGTACTAGGCATTGTTCAACTTAGGGTACACTGCAAGTATCATCAAAATCGGTTCAGTAGTTTTAGAGATATGGATTTTTTTATGTTGTGACGGATTACAAGATTAGTGCATATGTAAGAAAATTTTGTATTTTACAAGAATTTGGGTTGAATATGTAATAAACAAACTTAAAACAAACTAAAAAGGGTAAAATAAAAACTTTTATTAAAAAAAGTACCGACTTCGAAACAAATTCAAAAAAGTTTAAAATAACTTTTCTTTCGGAAGTCGGTGGCTTTGTTTTGTTGTGTCATTGACTATTGCCACCGACTTCCGAAAGAAAAGTTATTTATAAACTTTTTTGAATTTGTTTTGAAGTCGGTACTTTAAAAAAAAAAAGTTTTTATAAGAATAACAGCTTGGGTATTGGATTAACACAAAACAATGTACTTAGACAATTTAGAAATCTTTTCTTAGAAAACTTTTATACTAACTTCAAACTGTCACTTATGGGATATCTTCCGTGATTATAGATAATGGCTAAAATAATTAATAATCACGGAAGATATCGCGTAAGTGAAAGTTTTCAGTTAACTCGGTAGATTTTTAGGGTGTCGTACCCAAAGATTAAAACGGGACAATACTACTAAAACTACGGTGTCTGTCTCGTCTGCCTGTCTGTTTGTCTGTCCGTCTGTTACTAGACTCTTTCTCATCAATCGTGATAGTTAGACAGTTGAAATTGTCACATTTGATGTATTACTGTTGCTGCTATAACAAAAAATATTTAAAAACAGACTAAAATACATAATTAAAGGGGCTCTCATACAATAGACATGTTTTTTTTCCGCTTTTATAGATAATGACACGGAATCCTTCGCGCGTGAGGTCGATTCGCACTTGGTCAGATTTTTTGGTTTGTATAAACATCTAAATAGAGTGGAAGACACTGTCAGCCTCTTACTGGGTTCTTTTATTGACCTTTGCTTTCCAGAGCCTCTGTGTCCTTTACCCCACGCTCCCAAACAGTTCAGTGACCGCATAATAGATATCCTGAGATAGCCAATAGCTAGCGTCATCTATCTCGTTGGCATTACCTACTGCGCGACGCAGACAAATTGAGTGCATTCGTGACAACGAGTGACACTTGAGTTAGTGCATTCTCTTAGATTGATAATATCTAGAAGAATCAATATCTAGTTTTATTTTCTTTCCTGTTCGTTGCATGAGACTTACATTCTATTAACATATTCACTCTGGCATCGTCTGCTTGGTTACTGATTGCACGGCTGAACGATTGCATGGTCGGCACAGTGGTAAAGCCATGGACACCGCTGCGTGTCTCTGGTTCGATTCTCACACGGTACAAATATTTTGTATGACCAACAAGTAGTTATTCCGTCAGAGTCTGATTGTTTGTGTATGTGAGTTTTCATGTTTGTAAACACACCCACTATTAAAAAGAAATTCTTGGTGTGAGGAACGGGTTAGGGTTAAATCCATTACTACCGTTATCCATTACTGCAGATAATGAAGTGTCAGTAGGGTCATTCTTCAGTATTTGAGACTTCCGTTGAGGATAATGACGCCCGATCTTTTACTAATAGTGCAACCATCCACTGACAAAAAACAAAAATATAAATTATTTTAATTACATCTAACTTAAATAATAATAATTTATATTTTTGTTTTTTGTCAGTGGATGGTTGCACTATTAGTAAAAGATCGGGCGTCATTATCCTCAACGGAAGTCTCAAATATTGAAGAATGACCCAGTAACGATTGAATACCTACTTTCATAAACAGAATACACAAATCATTTTATTAAGAAAATCTACGCACTGTGAAAAATGCAACTTAATTTCTACAAGTTCACCGTAAATAAAATAAACTCAACTCTCCAAATGTAAATCATTAAGATAAGTACCCTTAGACGCGAGGCCTCCGATGGCCTGCCGAGGCCAATCGCCCGTGAACGTGGATTTATGACGAGTGGAGGCCTCTGGCCTCACGCAGATTGTAAATTGTTAATCCGTGATAAATTGCACGTAAAATTGCCTTCAACCTCGGATCATGGAAACAAGGGGGATAAGCTTGTGTCATAGGAAACTGAGGGCGGTTTGCTTCTAGAAATGTTCAATTTCTGTCCACAATTTTTACTAACCGTATTTGTGTACTTTTGTTGGGCGAATTGCGTTACTTTGCTTTGCGTTATTTTGTTTGGTATGTAAAAATTATGTCTATGATTGTGTATAAGAAAATGGTGTAAAGTACCTTCATTTAGAGTTTTGTGTATGTGGTGGGCTTCTGCCACCACTGAGTATTTCAAAGTAAGATACAATTATGGACAGAAACATTGATTAAATCTGAACCGACAGTCAAATGCTCCCGGTAAGGGAGCACCTTTAGGCTTCTTTCGGTAACCTCCACTGGATAATATTAGAAACTGTCCTGATTTAATTTAATATGATGTATGATAAATATTTGAGATGCAAATGTTCGTAGACGGAATGGACGGTAGTATATGAACGGAATTTTCATTGAAAAGAGAAAAACGCAGGGATAATAATTATTATATTGATAATTTTAAGACATTGTACCTCGAGCATACGTAGCATGACCAATATTCTATTTCTATTCTTGAAAAAATACACAAAATTATTCCAATAAATATCAACATTTTTTGCTCGAGCACGATCCATTATAATAATAATAATAATAAATAATAATAATAAATAGAAAATGAATCCAGTACTTTTGCAATGATAACCAGAAGTCGAACCAAACCGCAGCCAACACACCCAACATCTCCGGGCTCGTCGCTGAGCTCCGCCTCGCAGCCGCCGGGACGCGCCTCACCAGTGGACGCCGTGTCATCGACCGCTGCAGCCGCGTCGAGCTCCAGCGACGAGTTTTTCTCCCCGCCGTCGACGCCACCACCACCGCCACGACGAGGAAGAGGACGGCCACCAGCGGGCTTGGGACCTCGAGGCCAACAGGCCCCGAACAGGGTCCCCGCTGCCGGTGGAAATGTGTCGCGCATTCGTTGGACTCAGTCCATTAACGAAAATGTGATGCGCGCATATTATGGGGCTACAGAGGGAGGAATTAACCTTACGGCGTACCGAACCAGGATGCTCTCTCTGTTTCAGGTGCTTGAGCCCGCTGTCAACGTTTCGGCCCAACGATTGTCGGATCAGGTGCGCGTGATTCAACGTAGTCATAGGTTGGATGATGCTACACTTGATCGGCTGCGCTCGGAAGTGCAGAGTAGCCCTGTCGACAACCCTCTCGCAACACAGATAAACACCCATTCACCTGTCACTGCGCGAGTTAACCAGGATGTTGAAGAGGAGGCCGACAGGGTTATATCTGCAGATAACCAATGCAATATGGAAATAAGGAGTGCTTTGGAGGATGCGATTCGTGAGTATCGGTTCACATCACCTGATCTTAGACCGCGGCTACCCCGTTTGCCCATGAATAAAAAAAACAGAGCCCTAGTGTGTGCCCTGGATGCGCTGTTACCAGATTTTATTGAGAGCAGCGCAAACCTTTGCGATACACACTCAATCTTGTATTGTACGGCTGTCGCGGCATGTCGTGTAGCTCATGTCAAATTTCCGAACACAGAAAGAGCTGCACGACCGAAACTTGCCGTGCCAGCCTGGCAGTGCAGGATTGAGCGTCGTATCAATGAGGCCAGGGTGCTCATTGGGAAGCTCATCTGCTTCAGGGAGGGAAATACACGCCCAAGGGTGATGCGCTTTGTGAGGCGGGCGTTCTCGGGAACTGGTATCAGTTGTCGAGATTATATGTCCCGTCTCACAGAGCGCATTGACTTCCTGAAGCAGAAAGTTTATGCATGGGCGAACCGTATCCGCCGGTATAGGAGAAGAGTGGATCGATACACTCAGAATCGCATGTTCCAAAGTGATGAAAGGTGGGTATACAGAACATGGGAGCGACCCATTCTCAATCAGGGTGTTACTGACGGGCACTTGCCAGATAATGAAGCTATGAGTGCTTTTTGGCGAAGTATTTGGTCGGTGCCCGTTGGTCACACTGAGGGTGACTGGATGCGTGTGGTTGAGCGAGCGTGTGACTCAATCCCAGAAATGGAAGAAATATCTATAACCTCACTTGACGTGGCCCATGCAGTCCGTCCGTTACCTAATTGGAAATCTCCAGGGCCGGACGGACTGCATAATTTTTGGATAAAATGGCTACGAGGGTCGCACGCTTGCTTAGCTTCACAATTTCAGTCATCTTTAGAGACAGGGTCGCTACCAATGTTTTTTACCACAGGTGTTACCCACCTGCTCTATAAATCAGGTGGTACCGCGGAACCAAAAAACTATAGACCAATTACGTGTCTACCGACGATCTATAAAGTTCTAACATCCATTCTGAGAGCAAAAATTGCTTATCATATTGATAGTAATTCAATTATGTCTGCCTCTCAGAATGGATGTAGAAATTGGTCCCGCGGTACTAAAGAGCTGCTCCTTATTGACATGGCCGTAAGCCAACAAGTTCGTCGATCCCGGAGGGATCTGTCGACGTGTTGGATAGATTATAAGAAGGCCTATGACTCTGTGCCGCATGCGTGGCTCCTGAGGGTGCTAGAGTTGTATAAAATAAATGCAACACTTCGCACCTTCTTGTTGTCATGTATGCGGCAATGGAGGACGTTCCTTCTCTATCCGGGACGTCGGCAGATTCTCGGGAGCGACGAACCGATTAGGATTGAGCGAGGAATATTTCAGGGTGACAGTTTGAGTCCGCTTTGGTTTTGCTTAGCCCTGAATCCTCTTAGCACACTGCTGGAGGATTCAGGTCTAGGCTATCGGTTGAGGAGAGGCGGTCAGGTTATATCTCACCTCCTTTATATGGATGACCTGAAACTTTTTGCCCCCACCAATTCGCAGCTGATGGGGCTACTAAAGATCACTGAAACCTTCAGTAGCGCCATTATGATGGAATTTCACGGGCCTGATGTAGACTTTTTATCATCTGTAGCCTGGCTACGTTTCGGTGACCTCTTCGGAGAAACCGAAGGTTTTGTCTGTGCGATTATGGATGAAGTTATCATGACGAACAATTACCGGAAATATATTGTCAAGGACGGTACGGTTGACATCTGTCGGGCATGCCACCGTCCCGGTGAGTCGATCAGACACATTGTTTCCGGTTGTTCTCGTCTTGCTAACGGCGAGTACTTGCACAGACACAATCTAGTAGCTAGGATTATCCACCAGCAACTTGCCCTGCAGTACAAACTTGTGGATTCTGAAGTACCATACTACAGGTATGTGCCCGACCCAGTTCTTGAAAACGGTCATGCCTTATTGTATTGGGATCAATCTATCATCACTGACAGGACTATTGTAGCCAATAAGCCTGATATAGTGGTGGTAGATCGCCGAGAGCGCCGTGCAATGATTGTTGACATCACCGTCCCTCATGACGAGAATCTCGTGAAAGCTGAAAATGATAAAAAAATCAAGTATCTTGATTTAGCACACGAGATTGTCGACATGTGGGACGTGGACTCAGCAGTCATTGTACCGATAGTCGTTACGGTCAATGGACTAATTGCGAAGAGCCTCGACCAACATCTTAAGAGGCTCTCATTGTGCAGTTGGCTCAAGGGCTTGATACAGAAAGCAGTTCTCTTGGACACGGCGCGCATAGTGAGGAGTTTCCTCTCTCTGGAGCCCTAACCACCGGCAGCTTGGACCCTGTTCCCGATGCTGGTGGGCACCTATTTTTTATATTTTTAAATGTTTTTTTTTTGTAATAATATTTAAAAATGTATTAAATATGATAGAAAATGAATAAAGGAAATAATAATAATATAATATCTGCCTATCATTACTGATAGGACTATTGTCGCCAATAAGCCTGACATAGTAGTGATAGACAGATCAGCGCGCCGCGCAATGATAATCGATGTTACCATCCCACATGACGAGAACCTCGTGAAGGCTGAGAAAGATAAACAAATCAAATATCTCGACCTAGCGCGCGAGGGTGTCGACATGTGGAATGTGAACTCGGCTATCATTGTGCCGATTGTCGTTACTGCCAATGGCCTGATGGCAAAGAGCCTCGACGAACATCTTTCGAGGCTCTCCTTAGGGGGTTGGATCAAGGGCCTGATTCAGAAGGCAGTACTTCTTGATACGGCTCGTATTGTGAGGAGGTTCCTGTCTCTGGAGCCCTAACCACCGGTAGCTTGGACCCCGCTCCCACACCGGTGGAACACTGTTTTTTATATTTTTCCTCAGGACTTTTAAATAAAACTAGGGGACTGTAGCTTTAATAATTAAACAATAACTCAATGTTGGTAAACCAAGGAGTGCGCGCGCGTGCCGTCGCGTCGGTGGAGATCGGTTGCGAAGTGAGTCAACACTCACACACGAGGTGCGACACGAGGTGCGGCGCGCGAAACGTCCAACGACGTTTCGCGCGCCGCACCTCGTGTCGATTCCAAAACGAATCTTCAAAGCAATTTCAGTAGCATATCTACCTTTTTTCTTCAATCTTCGGTATGAACGCTCCATTTGTTTAGTGGCGAGCTACTTGTATTGGTGCCGGGTTCGGTTTCCGTGTTAGAAAAATAGGCTTTTTTATTTCGGGAGATCACGCTGATCGTTCATACAGAGAAGAGGAAGTACCATTTGTCTGTTAAATTAAGAGATGATTGTATATATATTGTAAACAGAATAAATGTTTACAATCTATGTGAAAGTCAGTACACAATATTTTATCGCTTTAATATTTGCCAGCTAGTAGTAGGTAGTGGTCACACATTTAAGCTATTGTCAAACAGACAGGCAAAGCGAATGCGAAAGCGTTTTTTTTTGTAATGCATGGAATTGTTTGTAGCCAGTCACATAGACTATCGGACCGCTTTCGCTTTTCTATATGACAGGATTCGGATCGCATTCGCTTCGCCTGTCTGTTTGACAATAGCTTTAACGAGTCATATAAATAATATGTTATAAGCTAGTCAATTACATAAAGTGTTAGCCCTTTTCCTTGGTTTTATCCCCCCTGCTCCTCTTCTTTTGGCTGTAGCGTGATGTTATATGGCACATGGCCTTCCTGGATAACTAGACTATCCAACATAAAAATAATTATATTTCAGATTCGAACCAGTAGTTCCTAAGATTAATCAATCAAACGAACAAATTCTTCAGCCTTGCAATATTAGTATAGAATAAACACAAAATGAAATAAGATCAAGTTAAGTATGAAACGAGAAAGTTTATCGCATGGACCCCATTACTTCTTCCAACTGGGCAATCATCAATTTATTTCTTTTTCCTTTAACTCAAAGTGGTCAAAGTACCCATAAAATGCTTAGAAAAAGCGATGGCAAGTAAGGTCGACGACATAATTACGCTTATCGAAAAGACTTTTTTTTTTTTTTTATCGTGGTAAAATCATCAAATGAGTCCTCCCACTCCGGGCAGGGCGGGAGGGACTGTCAGACTTGTACTGACTAAAATCCACGGTGTCCTTCGATAGCCCTTTATGTTCCAGGGTCACGGTAATGAGATAAGTCCCGCGACCCCGGCAGGCTTTGGCCCTCTAGAGAGGGGGCCCCGTCATCTTGCTGACGCTCTTTGAGGCGCGCGTGGAACACAACGCGCCGTCGACCCGGGCATGGTCCATGGTCGGGCAGCGAGTTGCCCTTTACTCGCCGCCCGCATGCCCGCGCCTACGGTGGCCGGAGATCGTCTTGCGACGTCCGTCGCCGTGGGCGTCCACCACTGCGGTTGGGGCGGAGGGAGGACACTGTCCTCTCTCTCACGCGGCCCGCCTCCTCCTTCGCGAGCATGACTGCTTCGCAGAAGGAGGCGACCGCTTCCCACTCCGTCTCGCCCCGCAGCATGGCCGCAACCAATGCCGGGCGCGAGAGGTCTCCGCCTATCGCCGCCTTGAGGACACGTCGGTGCTCTGCCCAAGCTTCATTCTTCATCCTTTCATCAATGATGAATGGGACCTTAAAAAGTAATGGTGTTCTTAAGTACATTGTAAAGAAAACTTGGAAAATAGCAGTTTCCTTATTGGTCCAATTGCAATAGAACATACCTACGTAAATGTATTATAGTAAGAAAACATAGGATCCTACTGCGGCAGTGAAATCGGAATTTTGAGAGTTATCATCATCATCATCAGCCGGAAGACGTCCACTGCTGAGCATAGGCCTCCCCCTTAGACCGCCACGCCGAACGACAATTCGCCACTTGCATCCATCGGTTGCCCGCGACCCTCACGATGTCGTCGGTCCACCTATTGGGAGGCCTACCTAATACGCTGCGTCTTCCGGTCCGTGGTCGCCACTCGAGAACTTTTCTTCCCCATCGGTTGTCAGTTCTACGAGCGATGTTGCCTGCCCATTGCCACTTCAACTTGCAAATTTTATGAGCTATGTCGGTGACTCTGGTTCTTCGCCGAATATCCATGTACCGGATTTTATCCCGCAAAGAAACTCCGAGCATAGATCTTTCCATCGCTCGTTGAGTGACTCTTAGTCTCTCTATAAGGCCAGCAGTCAGAGACCACGTTTCAGACGATTGAGAGTTATAGTACAGTACTTTTCAGCAAGTTTCAATAGTATACTCACATTAATATTGCTATATTTCAGTTTTCTCAATCAGGACCAAAATAGGCTAGTATAGCTATAGTTGTTGTTTTTGTCCAACTCATCCCGCTATCTTCCTGTTCTTTTGGCTTCTTTGGGTATATCAGGGCTCCCGAAAGCAGAGGCCACAGCTTATTGGCCATGCGGCAGACGTGGCCGGCCGAGTCACGTTTCAGTTCAGCAGTTTTTTGAGTATCGTCAGCATTTTATTTCCTGAAATGCAGCCGCATGGAACAAATATCTATATGACCTGCAGGTGGTTTGTGTATGTGTCCGCCAGCTTGACGCTTAGATTCGGAACTGGTGGTGGCTATCATTTTTGAGGGCACAGTGGCGGTTGGCGCAGATGCTGAGCGATTGACTGCTGCTCAGTGTGTTGCGGGTTCGATCCACGTATGGAACAAATCATTGTATGATCTGCAAGTAGTTGTTCCAGGTCTGGGTTTTTGTGTATGAGTGTATAATTTATAACATCTATACAAGGAGACTAAGTTTGTTAACGCACCCACGAGACAGGAGAAATTTCTATTGTGGGGCAATGTTTTACAAAAAAACTATAAACTTTATTTCTAAACATTAAACTTACTCATTTCCTATGTGAACATTTATGTACCTACGGAATATACGAGTACAATAGTCTAAGGCAATTAAAATACCGACAGTGTCGACATTTCAATAGTCAATCAAAATGTAATTGTTCCCAGCGCAGTCCGCTTCAATAGATCGAGTTACATTCAGTTTAATTCAGACTATCAAGTTGTGGCAAGATGGTAAGCATTTGTCTCAGAAATTCACCCGCTATTAGCTACTGTTAGCTCCGTCTTTGAGTGATAATTAATCAAGATATTTAGCTGATTAGTTATTGTGATTATTTCAAGTGGTCGCAAGCCTTTATGTTGAGCATGAGCCCTTGTCATCATCATCATCATCAGCCTATAAATGTTTACACTATTGGGACACAGGCCTCCTCTCTGTGAGAGGGAGTGGTCCATAATCCACCACGCGGGCCCAGTGCGGGTTGGTAGATGTCACATGTCATCGAATTTTTGGTTCTAGGACATGCCCGTTTCTTCACGGTTTTGTGAGCAGTGGTGATGAAATAAATTACACAAAGTAATGCGCCTGGCTGGGTTCGAACCCACGACCTACAATTCGTAAGTCGCGACAGATACCAAGCCAGTTCTTCAAAATAATTGTTTTTTTTTTATCTTGGTGATATCATCAAATGGGTCCTCCCACCCAGGGCGGGACAGGAGGGACTGTCAGATTTATACTGACTAAAATTTAACCCTTTACGTTCCAGAGTCACGGTTGCCTGATGAGACAGTCCCGACATGCTTTGGCTCTCTAAGGTTGCTGACAGCTCTTTGAGACGCACGTAGAACACATCGTTATAACACATCATCGTTATGACACATCATTTAATTCTTATGTTTTGTTGTTACTTTTCTTTAGTAATTACTCCCAGATTCAACAGTGCATTTACCAACCGCTTCATAGTACTAAAACACGCCTCAATTCAATTCTAGCCGTCGAGTTGCCGAAACAACCAATAAGAGAGCGGGAAACAAATTAATCCGTGGCTGCAAATAGAGCTGTGGTTGAGCGGAACGGAGCGGAGCATTAGTGCGTGAACAGAGCAAAGGAAGCGGAGCGAGCGAACTAAGTGCTCAAACACGTTGACTAGCGGGCGCGGTGGCGGGCGCGAATGTATCTATATTAATCTATACTAATATTATGGAGCAGTGGTGGCCCAGTGGTATCGGTCCCGACTTACGAGTTGTAGGTCGTGGGTTCGAACCCCGCCAGGCGCATTACTTTGTGTAATTTATTTCATCACCACTGCTCTCAAAACGGTGAAGGAAAACATCGTGAGGAAACCGGCATGTCCTAGAACCAAAAATTCGAAAACATGTGACATCTACCAACCCGCACTGGGCCCGCGTGGTGGATTTATAGCCCACTCCCTCTCACAGAGAGAAGGCCTGTGTCCCAGCAGTGGGAACATTATAGGCTGATGATGATGATGAATATTATGAAGCAGAAGAGTTTGTTTGTTTGTTTGGTTGAACGCGCTAATCTCAGAAACTACTGATTGGAATTGAAAAACTCTTTTTGTGTTGGATAGTCCATTTATCGAGGAAGGCTATAGGCTATATAACATCACGCTATCGCTAATAGGACCTGAGCAGTGGGTAAATCCGCGGAGAAAAGCTAGTCAAACATAATTGTGGCGTAATATCCAAGTGTTCACGCTTTTCAAGCAGCGGGCAATATCAAACGCGTGTGATGTTTGTGTGTGTTTACGACGTCGAACTAGCGGCGGAGAGCGCGATTCACCCGCGGCGTCAGGAAAGTTCAATATACACAATATGAACTTCTCGTCCGCACAAACGCCTGGCGGCTAATGTGAATACGAGCTCGCCGCGTCTATGCGCCCGCACCCGCTGCCGCCGACGCCGGCCCCGGCCGCGCGGTCCTAAGCGAACAAGCACTAAACGAGTCTCCGTTCGAAGCTGCAGTTATTTGAGTCGGTTACTAGATTGTGGGAGTGTTGATTGTTGTAATACTGTCATTAGTTAATTGGGTATGTTACAGTTTTTACAGTACTTTTTTGAATTTATACTGGTCGGGTTTTAAGTAGTACGAGTCTATTCTTCTTCTTCCTGCCCTTATCCCATTCTATTTGGGGTCGGCGCAACACGTTTTCTTCTTCCATTCTCCCCTATCAGACGTCACAGTATCATTTACTCCTTTTTCTTTCATATCATTCCTTAGACAATCCATCCATCTTTTCTTTGGCCTTCCTCGTCCTCTCCATCCATCAACATTCATACTCATCACTTTCTTAGTCACATGGGTGTCTATTAGACCCCTCTAATTCGCACCAGGGCGGAGGACGTCCATTGATAATTAACACGTCCAAAAGAAAAGAATAAAAAATCGGCTATCGACTTCAATTTGAAGCAGTAAAATAATCCTACATTTTGTAGGTACCATCGAACACTACCGCGAAGTGTAAATAATATGTGACTTGATTTTCATCGCGTCTTCCACGTGTCACCCATGTGTCAATTGTTTCCTTCGTTTGAGCATCGCCGCGCTGCTTAGTGAGGGCATAGTATAAAGAGGGGAAGTAGGCTATCTCCGGCCCAATCCGCGATACAATTGCCTACTGTCATAGTGCTCAAACACACTGCGAGCCTAGCGCGGTGGCGGCGGCGGGCGCGGAAATATTGAATGTATGAAATCGCCGCTCGTGGCCACATTGAAGTGACTAAGGCGGGGGCCTAGCGCGATGGCTACAAGCGATTTTGCGAGCCTAGGCGTTGCTAGGCAACAACCGATACAACGGGCGGGTGTCAGGTGTATCAAACCTTTTCGGTCTTTTAGTAGCGCCATCTAGTTACCAGAACATGCACTAAAGTACTACCGTTGGATGTTTTTGTACATATTTAAATTATTTTTACCGTACTTGAGTAGAAAAATGTAGAATGATTGATAATTTACTTGTATGCAATCCTAAACAACCTTTAAAACATTTTAAAATGAATTTCTTTAAACAAGATTTATAGAAACTACTTTTTACCACCGGTTTGCAACACCTGAATTCGCCGCTACAAAAACAAACGCTTGATCGGCAGTGTGGACACAGATCGCGCCCGCCGCCGCGCCCGCCACCGCGCCCGCCGCCGCCGTCGCGCTAGGCTTCCAGTGTGGACACACACTTAGGGTTGTAACTTTTAGCTAAATTTTAATTCAGTGCCTATAAATTGGTAAGGGTTGGGAAGTTGTATTTCATAAGAGGTTAGCGTTAATTAAGTTACACGTTGTATACTAATCAGTTTTTGTTTTTTTTTAAACGGCGTAATGTAGTATTTTTTAAATGACCATTATTTATGTTTATTTTTACCACGTTTTTATATTAATTAGAAACACAAATAATGCAAACATAATTATCTATTGAATCACACAAGTTCTCATTTTTCATTCATTTAGCGGTGCCGAAAACCCGTGACGCGTGAACCTCGTGCAATGTTGCAAACTGGCGTACCTCGGATTGAGTCGAGATTTTGTTAAGTGTATAGATACTACGGTGCACACGTCTTTATACTTTGGTGAGGGTGGGTAGGTGACTCGTGTCTTGCGAATAACTGTTTTTACCACAGTCACTGTCCAAGTCACCAAAAGCGTATCATATCGCTGTATTGAGCAACTTGTTGTTTTTGTAATGAAATGCGCAGGTCCAGCCTACCGTCAAGTCAGCAGCGCCCTGGAAGCGCGATAAATATGGCTGTAAGTGTGCGTCACTTTTCTTAAGTTTATGAAAAGGTAACCGTGATTTCGTCGTTAATTTGATGGATAAAACTAGTTCCATGTTCCTTACACTAGAGGCGCTTTTTAATTGTCCATACAATATTTATGTTGTGATATTTCAAGTACGCTACGATAAATTACGAGTCTTGTGCTAAGGCCTCTAATAGCCATACACCGTCACGTTACTTTAAACTTGACGATACACTGGTTAAATGCGCTTTACACTAAATGGCTGTAAAGACCTTCAAGTTACATTCAGAAACACGTACCATTCACTCTCCTGCACGAATGAAAAATAAATAAATAAATGCAAATTGAAAAGCAAATTCAACAAAGCATTTGTATTTAAAATACATTATTGAGTTTAGTTTCAATGCCGTTTGGTTTTTCTAGTAGCCAACTAACATTTTTACGATTCTCAAAGAATGTATTTTTAAATTAATAGACTATTTAAATTAATATCGAAACGCTTTCTGTTTTTTAAATACCCTGTGAATCGTTCGAAGGAAAATGTATCTAAAACGTGCGTTCCAACTTACTATAAATGCGAAAATGTGTTTGTTTGTTCCGCTTACACGCATAAATCACAGAACCGATTTTGATGAATGTTGATACAGAGATAGATCGGACCCTTATAACGGTAACAGATTAATTATATTTGAATAAAATCTGGGGAGGAATTTTCTATGAACTTCTTATAAATCTCGTCTGAATTCTTCTTCTTACAGAAATATTGTTTATGGGGCATCTAAACGAGTCGATTTTTCAATCGATTAGCCGTGCGGTGAAAATCGAACTTCTAAATGAAAATTCGACTAGTATTTAAACCACTCATTTTTGCAAGCGATGCGACTGGTGATTCACGGCTAGTTATTAAACAAATCGACTCGTGTGAATGAATACAGAATTGATTGGTAAAAGACCATATACAGGGTGTAATTAGACACATCACAAAACCGTTAACTACGCATACTGTACATCTAACTAAGTAGCTTAACGCTAAAATTATTGCTGGGAACCGACTTTTATTTTTAGGTAGCAAAAAAAAAAAAACAAAAAAAATTATTGCGCGCAATGGTTTTGTGTCGTTGTGTGCTTGCGGGCGGCTTGACGCACACAAGCGCGCCTATGCTGGAACGTGCTGTGCTAAGAACGTATCGACGTGCGTGCGTAATTTTAAATAAATGAATGTGAATGTGTATGAATTTTAGATAAAACGAAAATTCAGGTAATGTTTGTTTGGAAAAAAGTTTTGTAATAATACTTAAAATTCGATTTCGTAAAAAAAGTAAAAAAAAATGCAACTTTGACCTTCAATATCTCGAGAACCCGTGGAGTCCCAGGTATGGTCTTAAGGAAAAAAAAAAATGATCCAAGTAATGGGTTTAATACGTGGCTTTCGGCTTCGTTAAGTGTCTTCTTACACCCGGTATACACGAACATAGCCAAGGTCGAACCTTGTAACTTTATAATATCGGCAAATAGTCGAACTTTGCGAATTTGGTTTCATAACACCATGTGTGCTGCCACAGTTAGCTTAATAGCATGTCATTTCACTCGAGCTTCTAGTCACGATGAGACTGCAAGCTGCAAGCTGTTAGTATCCATTAGTTGTATTGCCGTTTTTGGAGTTTGTCATTGAAGCTGTTAATGAGACGGCATCTTTATAGCTGACGGCTTACTGAGCGTCAATCCATATTAAAGGCATGTAAGTTGGTCGTGAAACTGTATTAACAGGTAAGCGCTGAACGTAAAGGGCAATTGAAGGAGGTACGAGTTTACAGTCCCATCTTCTCCACCCAGGAGGACTCATTTGATAGTTTTACAAAAAAAAGAGTCTTGTAAAGTCGAGCCTTTTGAGAAAAATTATAAAAAAAATTGGTAATTTTTTCGTTCATACAATTTATATGAAAAAAAATACGTGTGGCCCTCACTCGGGGAGGCTTCCGGCGACTGGGACCGCAATAAACTGACACCGCGGTCCCAGTTGCCGGATGCATTTAATTTTAATATTTGTATTCCGTCGACTGGGACCGATCCATAAATTGAACCACAACGGTACAGTCAGACGAAAAATGTCTATGGAAATTGTCTTGTTCAATACAAATCAGGAAAGTAATAGGCTAGCATAGGTTCAAAGTGGTCTGTATTAAAGTTATTCTCGGCAGGAATAGGTTACCTGAAATTGTCTTGTATCGATTCAGAAATATTTAAATAAATACCACTTTGAACTTATGCTAGCCTAGTACTTTTGCTGGTAAGTCAATGAAAAAGACAGTTTAGTCGACGGAAGCCTCCAAAAAGGAGGCTTCCGGCGACTGGGACCGCAATAAACTGACACCGCGGTCCCAGTTGCCGGATGCATTTAATTTTAATATTTGTATTCCGTCGACTGGGACCGATCCATGAATTGAACCAGAACGGTACGGTCAGACGAAAAATGTCTATGGAAATTATCTTGTTCAATACAAACCAGGAAAAGTAATAGGCTAGCATATGTTCAAAGAAATAGGTTACCTGAAATTGTCTTGTATCGATTCAGAAATATTTAAATAAATACCACTTTGAACTTATGATAGCCTAGTACTTTTGCTGGTTAGTCAATGAAAAAGGCAAATTCTGGTAATCTCCTACTTAGAATTATTTAAATACCGTATACTGAACTCATGCTAGCCTAGTACTTTCTTCTTGGACAATAGAGATTTTTTTCTCCTAAAAACTCCCTGGCGAGAAACGTAAAAAATATTCCCTTTTGTCACCAATGAGACAATTAGAAGCTCACAAAAAGTACTAGGCTAGCATGAGTTCAAGATGGGTCTGTATTTAAATAATTCTAAGTAGAAAGTTTCCTGAAATTGTCTTTTTCATTGACTAACCAGCAAAAGTACTAGGCTAGCATAAGTTCAAAGTGGTATTTATTTAAATATTTCTGAATTGATACAAGACAATTTCAGGTAACCTATTCCTGCCGAGAATTACATTAATACAGACCACTTTGAACCTATGCTAGCCTATTACTTTTTACCTTGTTTGTATTGAACAAGACAATTTCCACAGACATTTTTCGTCTGACTGTACCGTTCTGGTTCAATTTATGGATCGGTCCCAGTCGACGGAATACACATATTAAAATTAAATGCATCCGGCAACTAGGACCGCGGTGTCACTTTATTGCGGTCCCAGTCGCCGGAAGCCTCACTCGGGGACTGCCGCAATAAAGCTATTGCATAGCATTTTTATCAACTTATGCAATTATAATTATTTATTTATTATATTTTTTACTGTACTAATTAGGCTATGATCAGCCACGTCAATCAAGTGAAACGTCAAGAAACGTTCTCCTCCTCCTCCTCCCTCTCCCTTAATAAAATTGCCCCTTGCTCAATAAAAACATGCTTTCGTGCCAGTAATGAGCACGTCTGTCCGTACCTTTGTGAGCATGTCTGTCCGTACCTTTATGAGCACGTCTGTCCGTACCTTTATGATTGCCGAAGTCTCCCGAACTGAAACGACGTTAGACGATACGTGGTGTCAGGTATTTTCCTTGGGTTTTTTCGTTAGGTTTTTGGGAATTTCTTGATTCGGTCACCGCGCCGCGCCGCGCTCAGAGCCCGCGATAAAAGCTATGCAATAGCTTAAAATATTGTGCTAAATTTGACCAACTTCTGTCGTCTTGATTTTTTCTTCCGATACAATGAAATGTTCCTTACATGAAACAGAGTCGAACAGCACCAAAATTTTGGTCAATTTAACTAATTTTTGTGGACAACTCACACTTGACCGAAAAAATAAAAACGCCAGAATTGTAAACATCAAAAAAGAGCTAAAGGTTTCTAAGAAAGTTTTCCCGTATCTGTTATGGATGCTATGATTTCTCCCTTTTGGCCAATTTAAAAGATAGACCCTGTATATGAGTACCTAGCCTAAGTACCTATAAGCCATAAGTACCTATTTAGCTTATTATCTCTCATTCCTAGGTGAAACGCTAATTTGACTGTACTGATGGCATAAGAAAAGCGCAGCACACATGCGCAGCAAAATCCACTTGTAGGTTTAGTGTGTCAGGCATGCGGACGGCGAGTAATGGGTGACTCGCTGTCTGATGATGGACCATGCCCGGGTCGACGGCGCGTCGTGTTCCATTCGCACCTTAAAGAGTTGTCAGAATATGTCAGGGCCCCTAAGCCAAAGCCTGCCGGGGTCGCGGGACTATCAGGTAAGCGTGACCCTGGAACGTACAGGCGTACGTGAAGGACATCGTGGATTTTTGGCAGTTCAAGTCTAGCAGTCCCTCCCGTTCTGCCCTGGGTAGCAGGACTCATTTGATGATGTTACCACTTAAAAAAGAAGGTATAGTGTGTAAGAGCTTTAATATTTCACGCAAATCTTTTCCTCCGGATTTCCTCAGCTCGCATTTCAAATCAAACATACCTCCAGTTTCAGTATCACCTACTCAGTCTCTCACATTTATCTCCGATTCGTAAGTATTTGGCTCCTTCCAGTATTTGCTGACTTGCCAACCAATATCCTAGTACTTATTTGAGGACTACTCGTAGATACTAAGAAAACAGTGTCTAGATTTTGGTCTAAGAGTAGAAAAATATTGGCGAAAGTACTTCAAATTGTGGGTTGAGAAAATGATGGTATGTTTTTATTAAAAAGGGGACAGCTGAAGTATTCTTCGATCGTCTTGTGTTCTTTGTTCAGTTGCAAGTTATCGGTTTTCTTCGCGAAATGTTTTTCTTACCGACAGTTTCAAGTCTCACAATGAAATTGTGTTTCAGTGCTAGACTAGGTTTGTAGGTCTAGTTTGAGCTGAAATTTTAGAGGAACGTTATTTCAACAATAAATGTAATGAGACCGCGTTCCCTTGTACTAATAATATTGATTTTACGATAGAATTTTTTGTTTATCAACCTAAATGTTATACACTCGAGAGCAATGAATCCGGGTCACTTAAAGAATGTTAAAAATCTCGGAAACTAAAAATGATAGGTTAATGCAATAAATTGTATCTAATTAATAGACAATGTAATACTCCTTAAATGAAAGTAAAAAAATATGAGTCACCATACATTTTATTAACACAAAATTACATAAAGAAAAAAACTGCTGATCTCTCCTTAAAACAAAAATAGGAAACATGAAATTTTTGAACTTTTTTACGATTTTCTTGAATTTTAATACTTCGTATTGCCTCCTCGTGCTTCCATTACCGCGTTTACGCGGTTTGGCATGCTGTACACCAAGTTCCTTATACGATTTTGGGGAATATTCTCCCATTCCTCTGTGAGAACAATTTTGAGCTCACGAAGCGTGATTGGGGGAGGGTTTCGTTGTTTTACGCATCTGCCTAGCTCGTCCCAAGCATGCTCGATCGGGTTGATATCCGGGCTGCGCGCTGGCCACTCCATACGAGTAATGTTCATCTCTTGAAGGTAGTCATTCACAATCCTACCTGTATGAGGTCGGGCATTGTCATGCATAAATATAGCATCCTCACTTAAATTGACCATAAATGGACCAACGTGATCATTGAGGATTTCTTTCACATATCTTACGCTAGTTAAAGAGCCGTTTTCTATGATCACCAGCTCTGTGCGACTTTCAGAAGAAATTCCGGCCCACACAAGTACAGACCCACCACCGTAGGCTACTTTTTCTTCGATGCATGCTTGCTTGAATCTTTCCCCTGGTCTTCGATACACTCTGTGTCTTCCATCGTGCTTGTAGAGCATAAATTTTGATTCGTCGGAGAACATAACTTTTGACCAATCTTCAATACTCCAATTTACGTGGCTCTGTGCATATCTTAGTCTTGAAATACGATGCCCACGCTCCAGTTTAGGGCCGTTTGCAGGTCTAAGGGGTTTTAAGTTAGATTCAGCAAGCCGACGTCTTACTGTCCATGCACTTGGGTTACTTCCTCCGAGGCGTCGAAACTGATTGGTGAGTTCAGTTCCTGTGAGAAAGCGATTTCGAAGCATGGTGTTCACCAAGTATCGGTCTTCTCGTGCTGTGGTACACCTGGTTCTGCCCGTTCCTGGTCTGCGTAGGTTAGAACCAGTTTCTTAGTAACGTCGGAGAACTCTTTGTACTGTTGACAGCGACACACCGACAGTCCTGGCTGTATCGCGCTGACTCCGGCCGGTTTCCAGCATTGTAAGTATTCTGGTGCATTCATCAGGCGTAAGCGACATAATTTCAGCTTGAATAATGAATATAGAGCACTATCAACATGGTTTATGTACCCACATAAATGACAGATTACAAATAAAAGCAAAACCAAATGCTGTAATTTCGTAGTTCCATCTTCGAAAGTGGCCCTTATTCAAATTTGATTTTTTTATGATATAACTTTACAATAACTAAGAAGTTTTAATACCTTCATTTAAGGAGTATTACATTGTCTATTAAATACAATTTATTGCTTTAACCTAGCATTTTTAGTTTCCGAGATTTTTAGGATTCTTTAAGTGACCCGGATTCATTGCTCTCGAGTGTATTTTAAGAAGTTTGTTATATTCCTTAAATCATTAACGTTAAACTTAAACCGACATTGTCAAAAACACAGTGATGATAATGATGCATTTCGACGTATTTCCGCTGTAGTTGTCGTTTCTGTGCTCGCATGCGAATTTCATAGAGATCCTCGCACATTGAGGGCGATCGATGTAGTTATAGTTTATCGAAGCAGGTGGACGGGCTTTCAAATATGTCCTTCCCACCCAGGGCAGGACGGGAGGGACTGTGGACAGATTCTTACTGACTAAAGTCCACGGTGTCCTTCAATAGCCCTTTACGTTCCGGTGTCACGCCGCGCGCCGGTTACCTGATAGTCCCGCTACTCCGGCAGGGTTTGACCCTCCAGGCGGGGACCCGTCATGTTGCTGACAGCTCTTTGAAGCGCGCGTGGAACACGACGCGCCGTCGACCCGGGCATGGTCCATGATCGAACAGTGAGTCGCCTATTACTCGCTGTCCGCAAGTACTATGCAATCGTAGGATCGGACCTACGATTCGCGCCTCCCGCGGCTTCAATTGGTCGCTCGGCATCAAGTTCATACAAATAAGTAGATCAAACACGTTACCCTCCTTTTCTTTATCGTAGTTGGGTAAAAACAACACCTAGCGATTGTTCTTTTCAAATATTCAAAAGAACGTAAATCGTGCACAGCTTAAACTGACAAAAGCCGTGGTAAGCGTCGAGTTGCAGATCGCAGAGCCATTTGTCTCAATAAAACTCTACACCTGGTTCGCGGTGAGTTGGTGACGTAACAAAATGGCGTCGACGTTGTCTCGTTGTACTTGTAAGTAGTTGGAAAGTTTTAAGCTGTAATATGAATATTTAAAAAAGTAAGTACTTTGAGTGTGAAATATTCGTGTAAAGTTTTTAAAAATTTGATTTAAAAATACTCACATAATACTCGTTAAGGCCTTTGTCAAACAGACAGGCGATAGCGAACCGAACCGAATCCTGTCATATAAAAAAACGAAAACGATCCGATAGTCTATGTGACAGGCTTCAAACAATTCCATATATTACATATTCCCATATTCCATACATACGTCTGTCAGTTTGACAATCGATTAAATGTCATCATATCAGTTATAGGACGTAAGGAGCTCTTGGCCAAATAATTTCATCCGCTTATGCCGATCTTCTGGGTTAAGCTGCTTGCCGAGGTTGGTCTGTGGATGGGTGACCATCTGTCATAGCGTGCTTCGGAAATCACGTAAAGCCGTTGGTCCCGGCTGTCATTTGTAGATCATTGATAGTCGTTATTGTTCGTCAGAAGTTCATAAGTCTTACAATGGGGTATACTTTAAAAAAATTGTTAAATGATTTAACTTGTTGACCATTTAGAACAATGACAATGCTGTCAGATCATTTATCGAATAAAAAAATGCCCACAACAAATTCAAATATTCTTTAATACTTTTCAAAACCAAGCCCAAACTGAATGTATACTCTGCTATAAATAAAAATAAATAAAACTTCGTGAGGACCAACAGTCACTCTGTCAACATTCGAATTAAAAAAAAAACAAGTTCAAAATGTTTCGTCTAGACGACGAATATTCCTTAGGGATTGTTTTATCGAGTATCTGTGATTTTTTATTCAGGACAGGGTACTGAAGGAGCCTCCCACATATTGCAAAATTGTAACAAAATTGAAGTTCCTTTTTTTGTGGAAAGAATAATTCAGTGTGGGAAGCGGTCGCCTCCTTCTGCGAAGCAGTCATGCTCGCGACCCGCCTCCTCGGCGGGCCGCGTGAGAGAGAGGACAATGTCCTCTCTCTCAAAGGGCAACTCGCAGCCCGACCATGGACCGAGCCCGGGTCGACGGCGCGTTGTGTTCCATGCGCGCCTCTAAGAGCGTCAGCATAATGACGGGGCCCCCTCTCTAGAGGGCCAAAGCCTGCCGGGGTCGCGGACTTATCTCATTACCGTGACCCCGGAATATAAAGGGCTATTGAAGGACACCGTGGATTTTAGTCAGTACAAGTCTGACAGTCCCTCCCGCCCTGCCCGGGGTGGGAGGACTCATTTGATGATTTTACCACGCAAAAAAAAAAAGAATAATTCAGTAGGTACTTGAAACTGTGAGTTTCTAATTCAGTACACCAAACGCTTTAACCATCGCAGTCATGCTCAGCAAGGTCGAATTCTTCATTCTACCACATTCTTAATGCCTTAGGCTGAGTCTAGTTACATAATCATAAGACTATAACTTTAATTTGCTATTTATTTTTTTGATAAAAATAATGTCACTCGTAGGTATTGGATGTTAAATCAGTACTGACCTCAACACAGTTCGAAAAAATTCTTCTGCCCGACCACTTTAAAATGCAAAGGTGGAAAGTCGCAAACACGTTTCCGGAAACTCCCAATAGACTAAACAAACAATAAAACAACGTCGTCCAATCCTATATTGTGTCGTCAGTTCAAAGCAAGTTCAAACAGGACGGCAGCGACACCTATCGTCGAGATCTCTCGGGGGTTTAGCCGAACATTCCCGAAGTTGTACGAAACTCCGGTCCCTGTAGGGTATGAATTTGAATGAAATACGTTTGATTTTAAACTGTTCGTCTGTTTTGGATGAACGGATTTTTGAAATTCGAATTTGTTGCTAAATATAAAAATAGTTTGTAATATAAATTATTTCTATGTTGAGCTAACGTAAAAGTGCTTTTCTAGTATAACTCACGAACAACTCTGCTTTTTATATGTTTGAGTGGGATTAATAAAATCTACATGTTAAATAAACCGATCAAAATGTCCTGTTTATTTATATTATACGGAAAAGTGTGCCCCCCTTTTCATCAACCAACGTCAAAACAAATCAACAAGACAATATCAATCGAAGACACAAAATACAACAATAATTTCAAACAACCCTGACTAAAATCATTTAAAACGGTTAGACAATAATTCGGAAGCACGAAACCTCAAAATGTTGGCAGCCCGAAACTGTTCCCTTGCCCGAAAATCATTTTGACATCTGTCAAATTTGTTAAGAAAACAATTATGGCGGCGGTGTCTAGTCGAGCTCGCTTACAAAATGTTGTTGAAAATGTACAGTTTAAACATAAACCGACAGGTTTGTTTGAGAAATTGTGTTCTGACAATATTTTTAATTTGTTGTTTGTAATGTTTATTTTGTGTTAACTCATTGGTGTAGTGGTGGAAAAATGCTGCTGATGAGTCAGACTTTGTTTATATTGATTAAGTCAGGAGAAAATAATGGGATACTTTGCTCAGTAGATGGCAAGAGATTCGCCGTCATATAATGTAAGAAATAACTGAATTATAGGGTTGTACCAACACTTGCCATTTGTTTAGAAAATATAAATGGCTGTAATCTAAAAGAAATTTTACAATTTAGAACAATAGTTAAGTCAAAGATAATGACATATTCATCGTCGTTACAAAACAATCTCGCTGATTAAGACGCGCGATCGTAATGCATAAATTTATTGTCCACAAAACATTCTTGTAAATTAAAATATTAGTGTTAAGTAATGCATAATTTTATGGCAATTATTTAGTGTGGGAATGGGTTCCTTAAAGTGTAAAAACTAAGCATAAAGTGATCGAGACGTTTTTACATTTTAACTTTTCAAAAACATTAATTGCGTTTTACTGACATCTTTTTTACCCATAAATGAATATTTTCCTGAATTGTTATCATTGAAAATAAGAGAATGCAATTACCTATATGATTTAATTTTTTTACTTATTTCTTTAAGTGAAATGACACGCAATCTCACGAAATATTTTCCGAATGAAAGTATCAAAATCGATGCGTCAACTTAGCCCCATTTTATCAAAACTATATAGGCCAGTTCCAACTCACGCCGCAACACGGTACCCGGTGCAAAACTTATTTACCCAACCAACGTAGAGATACATTTCCTCTCTCAAACAGAATCTAAGCATCAAACTCGATTCTAGAATATACTTTAAAGGGAAGTTTCCTCTCAAGTTTATGCATAGTGGTAAGCTTAGAGGCTACATTGTATATGCATTGCATCGCTTAAGATTCTCTAACTTAGAGAATAAGTTATAATTGGACCATAGGGACACTGAGAGGTTTTGTCTTAAGTTTAAACTAAGTTAGAGGTGACCGTTGCAAGCGTCGCCGTCGCGTCGCCGCGTCGTGTTGTTAGAAACCCTGAGAAGCGGTAAGTTACAAAGGAAGATAGCAAAAGTTGTCAAAACGCTATTTTCTTTTTGTGTGCCACTGACCTCGATTCTTGCCATAATTTGTATTTCCTGAATAAAAATTGGTCCTTTATATTTTATCTAGCGAGACTATGTATAAACTATCTAAAAATAGTGATCTGAGGTACACCATTTATAATTGTAACGCATTTTGGGATAGCTTGGTTAAAATTTCCGATTATAACTTTGAAGGATTGAACTTTAATAAATTGAAGATTATTATATCCATTTAACCTCTCAAGCGATTGACTAAAATTGGCTAAATACCCCTAGCACCCGGCTAAGAATCGGTGAAATAATAGCTCCTTTCTCTCCACTTTTCGCTATGTACAAATGGTGTTCAAAAAGCGCTCGAGAGGACATGTTTTTATCCGTATCATTGAGGACATGTATGTATTTTCTCCGTTCATCCCCTCCCTTTAAACAACCAGGACTTCTTGGATAAAATTGATAAAATTATTCGTGATTAACATCCAATAATCTTGGCGTGGGATGACCGAGCATGGCTTTTTTATTATTATTTTTTATTCAAACGCCAGTCTTGAAACAATAATTGTGTGAACTAAAAAAGAGAGATTTATCATTTGGAATTTTAAATTTCAGGCACTTAAATTTTTAACATAGCTTGTCGTCAAAAAGTAACAAAAATTGTACGAGCTAGTATACAGCTAGTGACAAAATTTAGTATGACACCCGAACTTTTATTCCTCTTATGACGTAAAAGTGGACAAAAGCTTCCCATTTCTATGTCCTGAGCAACGAATGCATATTTTAACGCGAACCGAATTTCAGTCCTGAATTTCAAAGCTTTTAGCCAGTTACAGCGCACAATGAATTTCATATTTAAGTGGCTAGGTACCAAATGTATGAATATTTCTTACTTCCTTTATTTAATTAACAAAATGTTCAAGAATATTCTGCGATACAATTAGAGGCTTTTTAGCAACTTCAGAAAAAGTAGAGGGTTTTTCGTCGGAATCTATTTTTCTAAATGTAACACTTTCAAAATCTTAAGTCATTTATTCAAAATAGGCTGATTAATCGGCACTTTTTGAAGGTCAATTTACAAAAGACAGTTCCCCAAAGCCCTTAGATACTTCCTAGAGTTTTGGCTAGGAAGAAGAAGTGTCGGAATAAACTTTCCAGCAACACATTTGTCTGTAAGGTTAGAAGAACCAAAATTGTATACTAAATATATAATATATAATAAATTGTATAATAAAGTAGAACTTTTTCCTTAAATGTTCAAATTCAATTCACATTCAAATAATTTATCAGAAAGTTCATAAAATAAAGCTCACATTTATGAAACCCTAACCATAATAATTATCTACAAATATAATACATAATTCTCCAACATAATATCGTTGTAGTAGAATAATAAATGGGAAAATAACCTGAGAACGTTAATTGGATGATAATCATCTGTCTCGTAGAACATCTTTCTAGTGAACAGTACCTAATTTAGTACTATAGATCCAAACAAAACCTTGTACAATTAGTCTGTATCTTTTCTCTTACTCCAGTAATCTAATTTATTAATGCCATGTTAGATATAGTGGGTAAGAATAACCAGACTTACTAAGAGTTATCGTATTATTCTGTAATAGCTGGGTTTTTATTACTGTGTATTATTATACTAGGTTAGATAGGAAGTAGCTATATATAATAATTATGTAAAATACTTAATATATTTAGCAGCCGTAGTGATAAGCAAAGCAACTTCGGCTTCAGTTCATTGACTTTGACTTGAGACAATAGATTTAAAACGTCATGAAACTAAAATTGTAAAGCGACTTATAAATAGGAGGTATGTTTTTATGTATGTTTGTTCGCGATTATCTCGCGTTTGGCTAAACAAATAATGCGATTTTCAAAAAAGTATTTGTTACACTCTAGCCCCCTTATTAATAAACGTGGACTAAAGTTGCTACCAGGATAATCTTCGGATTAACCATACAGATGTTTTCATCATTTCAGCCGATTGCAGTCCACTGCTGGACATATGCCTCTCCCAGGGAGCGCCACAGCGCACGATCTCCAGCTTTTTTCATCCAGCCACTGCCAGCCACCTTCTTCAGGTCATCGGTCCATCTTGCCGGGGGGCGTCCCACCCTACGCTTACCTACACGCGGTCTCCATTCGAGAACCTTCCTACTCCACCTATCGTCGGTTCTGCGGCAGACATGACCAGCCCACTGCCACTTCAGCTTGCTACAGATTTGGACAATATCTGTGACTTTGGTCTTATGCCGTAAGACCTCATTCCGGATTTTATCCCTTAGTGAGACCCCAAGCATAGACCTTTCCATAGCACGCTGCGTGACATGAAGTCGGTGGGCCAGCTTGACTGACATGTTCCACGTTTCGGCTCCGTAGGTTAGGACTGGAAGGACGCACTGATTGAACACCCGGCTTTTCAGGCACTACAGATGTTTTAGTAGACAACAATAATACCTCGTAGCGTCGTTTGCATAAATCTGTTATTTTGTAAAAATAATTGAGAAACACCTTATCAAATTACACCGAGTGAATTTCAATTAAGAAATGTACTCCTTCAGATCTCGTTACAGGAAAAAGGTGTAATGCAATTATGTAGATCACTTGAATTTCAATTAATTTACAGCTTGATTAATTGAATTAATTAATTTTCGCAGACAGTTTGAAGGGTTACTTTATTTTCCAATTTTACCTGAGTGTAGGTCCCAGTGAAAGTTTTGTCGTTCGTTATCGTCTAATATTGGATTTTTTAGAACCTCTTTTTTTTATACGATGCGCGCCGGTATAGGATTGACTTCGAGCTGATGCTTTCCGTTACGCTACCAGTTTAAAGGCGAAGTCGTAGAGGTTGTCGAAGTGGAAGTCGAAGTGGAAGTCGAAGTGGAAATCGAAGTGGAAGTCGAAGTGGAAGTGGAAGTCGAAGTGGACGTCGACGTGTAAGTCTAATTCAGAGAAGTCATAGTGAAAGTTGAAGTGGAACTGATAGTGAAAGTAAACGGGGAAGTCAAAGTGGAAGTCGAAGTCTTAACTTGAAGTCGAATTTCAAGTTGAAATGAAAGTCGAAGTGGAAGTCGTAGGAGAAAATTAACGTAAACGCGGTAAGCGTAAACGATCAGTTCCTTCCTTTATAGCCGCTTTCTATAAACCATGTACCTCTTATAACTACGTAGTCCCAAGCTCAGAACTGGTATTTAAAGCCCTATTTGTCTAGTATTCGGTCGTGTAGACTGTCTCAATGGCCTGTATAGGCATTCATATTCATGAGCCATCCGGTAGATCGGGCTAGCAGCGAGCTATGTCGCACAAATGCCCACGTGGTGCGCAATCCTGGGAGGAATATAGATGATTTACGCTTTGCTCGTGTTATTTTCTGTATTTTGTAGGATAGAAATATAGAATAGTGTCAGTTTTTGATGTAGAGGAATGGAAGAAACATCTGGTCTGTAGAAAATCGTTTCTAGTATCCTTTCGTAAAATATACGTATCTATTGGAAAAGTAGAGAAATCTGTATGTCTTTCATAAATATCATCGTCTACCTATTATTTTCCCAATTATTTTGGAGTCGGTTTCCAGTCGAACCAGTATTTTAGATGGAGTGACTGATTTTGTTCTACGATGACCATTTCCCAGCTGATTATTTAAATCGTCACCATCATGCGAGACGGAGTGGGAAGCGGTTGCCACCTTCTGCGAAGCAGTCATGCTCGCGAAGGAGGAGGCGGGACGCGTGAGGGAGAGGACAGCGTCCACCCCTCACCCACGCCGCAGTGGTAGACGCCCACGGCGACGGACGTCGCAAGGCGATCTCCGGCCACCGTAGGCACGGGCATGCGGGCGGCGAGTAAAGCGCGACTCGCTGTCCGACCATGGACCATGCCCGGGTCGACGGTGCGTTGTGTTCCACGCGCGCCTCAAAGAGCGTCAGCATAATGACGGGGCCCCCCTTTTAGAGGGCCAAGGCCCGCCGGGGTCGCGGGACACACGTATAACAAGACCCCGGTACACAAAGGGCTACTGAAGGACACCGTGGATTTTAGTCAGTACCAGTCTGACAGTCCAAGGCCAAAGAAAAGATGAATGGATTGTCTAAGGAATGATATTATGAAAGAAAAAGGAGTAAATGATACTGTGACGTCTGATAGGGGAGAATGGAAGAAGAAAATGTGTTGCGCCGACCCCAAGTAGAATGGGATAAGGGCAGGAAGAAGAAGACCAGTCTGACAGTCCCTCCCGCCCTGCCCTGGGTCCGGACTCATTGCATGAAAAAAAAAACATCACCATCATGTCTTTATTATATTCTACTTGGAACGGCGCAACACGTTTTCTTCTTCAATTCTGCCCTCTCAGACGTCACGGTATCATCTACTTCTATTTCTTTCAAACAAGTCCTTATACACACAATCCTTCCATCTACTCCATCATCGTCTTCCTCTCTATTCCTCAGAATTCATACCAATCACTCTCTTAGTCATATGAGTGTCACTTCTCCTCATCACAAAAGTCCATACAAGAAATCTGAATTTCTGAAAAGAACCGAGGTGATCTTACAGGATATTTCTTGTATCATAGAGTGGTACAAAGCATTTTTTTACAATTAAACATTCTTCTAGAAGAAAAAAAAACGTAGGTTCAGAACAGTAACTCAGAATTAGACAATCTGGTCACAAGACTATCTAAGCAGGTTACTTTGGCACTGGAACGTAAAATGCAATTGGAGGAACACAGTTGATTTTAGTCAGCGCGTGTCTGATAACCCAAGAATAACCTAATAATAAAAAAGCAGTTGACAATAAGACAAAAATTGCACTCAAAAGCTTTGTTAAGCCATACTGCAATTATTAACTATGCCTAAGTATGATATGTTATTGACAGTAAATCTAGGCATTATAGTCCATTATTGCTTGGCAAGTATGCGTCATTGCTTCCAATCGCTTAAGTATTCATTACTAGGGAAAGGGTCGGGTATTTTTAGACTGAAATCACCTTTACTGTGTTCATGATTCAGCTTTCAAACATATTGTAAACTAATGTTTGTTTTTGGAAAATCAACTTAATTATCCACCCCTAGAGTTTACTTTTAGCCGTAACTTTTAACTTCTTCTGAGTAGTATTGGTCACTATAACATCAATATAAGTATGTAGTTAACACTACCAACGCCTGCTAAGCTTGATTTAACGTGTTTGATTCCCAAGTCAAGCAAAGTTTTTATTCTTTCTCAATAACGAATTTCTCAGTAGCAAGCATAGAGTCTGAAATTGTGCTTAGTTGAAAGTAATCGACTCGCCACCAATGACTTAAGCATAACGGGTATACCGCCGCCTTATCGGTAATCCTCGAAAAGTTACTGACTTTATTAATATCAGCTTCTTACATTAATTAATGTAAACCCTTAAGGCGCGGTGTTATCTCAATATTCCCAAAAATTGGTTTCTTAGAACGTCGAGTATGACGTAATGTAATAAAAATAAGCAACGCGAAAAATACAGTGAACAGAGAAGGGTATAAAGAAGAATTTAAACCGAACAGAATAATAAATAAGAGTTTGATATTCCCAATAAAAATTGGGAAGTTGTAGCACAAAAATAAACTTTGACGTTGAAGATCTCTGTATTTCCAGCGATAACAACAGTTTTTTTTTTAAGAATTTAGTAGGATTTCCATTTTTCTAAAACTTTAACCAAACCATTATTTAATTTTATGTCTATATTTTAAATAATCTAAAGAAAAGCAGTAAAATAAATGCCCATTCGCAGCTTACGTCACATTTCAACACTAATATCATTTTTTCAATTTTCAATCTTATTGACGCTCCATAGTGGTGACAATAGTTTACGCGGTCATAAGCGATTAAAATCGTAGTCAGTCCGCGCCTTAAGTGTTTTCGTACACACCCCGGTATCGTCAAATGTTTAGTACTTTTTAGTTCTAATTTTTGACCGCTGCTATTCTCGCTAGCAACATCCTTCTCAACAACCTTATGATTCAATATGACGGCACGATTACCGCAGTGGCTGAGTGGTTGGACTGTTGCGCTGCATGTCACGGGTTCGATTCCCGCACGGACCAAATATTTGTATGATCTGCAAGTAGTAGTTATGGGTCTGGGCGTTTGTGTATGTGTGTTTACATGTTTGTAAACGCAGCGACAATATTAGAGAAATTCTTAGGCACCATCTCCAAGAGCGAGAACATCGCGGCGATATTATCGTCATGGCACCTATTTTCATATTATACTCTCTATGAACGCGTTTCCACACGACGATGCGATAAGTGGCAATGTGCGCGCGTATAGTCGGCGTATCGCCACGATATCGCCGCGCGCTCGCCGCGTAACGTGGGGCTTTCGCAGCGAGCGCGCGGCAGGAGCGTGGCGATTTTGATTCCGTTGCGAGTCGTCGCGATACGCTGGCGAAATGATCGCTCGTACGTGGAGATTCTCCAACGATGAAGGACAGACTCGTCACGATACTCTCGCTCGTGGAGATGGCGCCTTAGTGTGGGGCAACGTTTTAAAAAAATATATATATCAGGTATATCCGTGTTTTTTTATGAGTTCTTATAATTATATGGCTGGGGTGTCACGCACTCCCTCTATAACGCGACTTTTAAGGTTGTAGTAAATATAACTTCTATTGGAAACAGAGAATTGGTTAGACTTTAATTTAGGTACAGACTAGGTACTGCTTTATCTAGGTTTACGTCGTACGGTTGACTTTCCTAGATTAAGGTTGATAACGTATCAGTAATCGTCTGTCCCTTTATATTTAAAATAAGGTGACCTTCTTCACTTTGACCTCTTTTAGATTATTTTGATATGCACTGTATTCATAAGTTAGTTTATACAGACGTTAGCATGTCAACCCAGCCCAGTCAGACTTATGTTCCCAACGGACATGAATCTTCTGCTTTTGCGATAAAATTGAAAATCTATTAATGAAAGACAGATTGGATGAAGTTAAAGTTTTGGACTCTATACAATCAAAGTGTGTGATAGTTTAAAACGCTTAGGTATATATCTTGACGATATCGTCAAGATCGCGGGGAATAGATGGATAAGTGACGCACAGAACCGAGAGATATGGCATAAAAAGGGGGAGGCCTATACCAAGCAGTGGGTGATCCCGAGCTGATATGATGATGATGAGGTGATGTTATCAAATACACAGTTTAGATAAATAAGAATTTTAGTTTTTAATCAATTGAAGTAGAGTGAGATTTTCGATCTTGCGTATACCTACAATGAATGCGAACAAAGGTAGCATTACCTTCAGTAAATTTTTCTTTACTGTATATTTTTCAAGGGTTGATATGGTTGGATACTCTTTTTAAGACTTGTGATTTATTTTGATGTTTACAGAATAAATAGTATCTGTAAAGGTTTACCATTTATAGCTGCTAAAATACCAATGAAAGATTAAAATAAATCCCAATACCATCCACAGATAACTTACCCTTTTCTGGATAACATACTTTCAACATAAAACCTAAAGTTGTCCCTTAATCATAACCGCTTTGCTCCAAGCAAAACCGTTCAAACCAAATACGTTTTCCTAGATTTGAATATGGAAAACTTTCCGAACTCCTCAAAATGTCCGGCGATAACGGTTCGACCAATGACGGCAGTTGATTTGATCCGTTGTGGAGACGGCCATGAATTTTGGGACGGCATTCGAAATTTGAATGAAACGGTCGATTTAGGAACATTGCATGAATAACCAGCCAGTGTTTTTAGTTTGATAGTTTATGATGAACTTTGTGTATGAAGGTTGACTTTGGTTTCCTACCTGCTTTGGGGCGTCAAAGACCATCGTCGTTGTTTCTTCTTTTGGTAGTACGGTTACCACCGGCAGTATACCTGACGACCGGTTGGCCCAATGCCTGCAGTCCTAGGTACTTGTCGCAGGTTTGATTTGATGTTCAGGGTCTTGCTGTTTGTAAGTGACCTGAGTTTTCATGCATTTTGTAGTGCAGTTACAGTGATTTATTAATTTTAAAATACATTTAATGCAAGTCTTAAGTACTACGGTACTACTAAGAGTACGGTTAAAACATTGACATGTTTAAAGTAATTTAGGGTTGTTTCCTTTTAAAGAGTATTTTTCAAATGTGTTGCTGACCCAAACGAAATCTTTTAGAAAACGCTTTTACTACAAACATTGTAGCTAGTAAATTCATCGTCTTTCTTTCATGAATAAATAACAAAGTACTGTATATTTTATTCGTAAGCAATCCATAAATATTTCAGTACAAATAATTCAGCCTTTCTTGTATAATGGAAGCCTTGCGAGTATCGAATACGTTCTGTCCAATCTGTCTATGTATTGTCAATGTCTGCCATTATCTTCATAATCTCTGAGATTGGTCGGGGTGTATCTGTCACGGTTAAAATTGACAACCGGACAATATAGCTTTTGTCTGAAAACCTTTTTTTTGCGTTCAATTACCAGTTGTTATCTAGGGAAAATTAATAGAATATGTAAAATTAGTAATATATTTTGTGCCTTAAAATATTTTTTTATGGTGGTCTACGCTCCAGTGTTGAATAAGATCGTGAGTTTGTCAGTCAGTTTGTCGTCAGTGATTCCTCGGTAACTACCAAATTATGAAAAAGAGATTACAAAAAAAAAAACACAGAAAAACGTACGTAGGTACAATGTGTTTTAACCCAGCTAGTAAAATGTAGATTTCCGAGACGATAGATATAACTCTGCCTTGGGCTTTGGGGCAAATATGCGTAATGCTACTTAGAAACCTATCAGTGTTATTTATGTATTATTCCTAAAAATAACAAAGATGTTACGTTAAAAGAGTTAGTAGAGAAAACCCATATTATTGTCATTTTTTTTTGTAAAAAAAAGGTTGAAGTTATCTCTGAGTGTCGCCCACAACCTGGGGTAGAGCGCTGATGTCTGAAATACAGATATTTTATATCTAGTTCAGACACAGATGTTTTCATTATCTGATTTAAGTAAAGTGATTTAAAGTGTATAACCATAAAAATCAAATGACTGTATATTTTTGTGCAAATAAATGTTATTATTATATTAACCTAGGCCGGTCATAACCGGACTGCTAGAAGTAGTTTGTGTCTACTGCTTAAAACTATACTGTTTTATTTCAGTCAAAAATCAGTTTTCCAATCAAACTACGGTAGAACAAATTGACGCAGTTGTACATTGACTGCTTGAGTTAATTAGGTTTTCGACTGAAACCAGACAAAAATAGTTTTGTCCGTTTAAGACTTTTAACTGTAACATTTATACAGACATATTGGGATCAATAAAAATTCATGACAGAAGAAACAATTCTACGTTATACGTATATTTATGTTGGGACATTTGATGTGTTATTTTATATTGAAGCAAGAACTAGCTTATGAACGTCATACCGGGATAAAAGTAAGTATCTTTTGTATTCATCCAGGTGATAAACTATCTGTGTACGCAAAGATATTTTTAAAGAAACGAAAAATTCTGTTGCGAGCAGGGTTCGATCCTGCGTCTTCTGGATAGGTACTCCAGACGCCTTAACCACTAGGTCATCGCAACCACTACTCACAAAGCTGATTTTTTCTTTTTTTTCTGAATTTTTCACTGTGTTGTTTATCTGTGTACGGTTACTATCTTTGGTTAGATCGCTGTAAGTAACCAACGACCGAATTTGTCTATCCATTCTATTTCCCTATATTATTAAGATGTCCAATCAGAAGCAACCGTTATAAACAAATGAACGGGATATGGATTGAGATTGAATATAAAAAAGAGGTATTCCTCATTGGGCAGCCGCTGAAATGGCACCTTAACTATTCAACATACGGTTGCAGATCCTATCAAAAATTTTCGCAGGTGCCAGGTTTTTAACCGACTTCAAATAAAAGTAAGTCCTCAGTTCAACTTGTATGTTTGTTTGTATGTATGCTTGTCCGCGATTATCTCGCGTTTGGCTGAACCGATTTTAATGAGGTTTTCAAAAAACAAATATTTTTGCGGACAAGTGTTCGTTACACTCTGGAGAAGGTTTTAGTATATTACACTAATGGATATACTGTGACGCACGGATCCGTTTTTGACTTGGATTGTAGATTTTCAAAGACGATTGTATGTTTGTGTGTTGGTATGTTTGTGCGTTTACAAAATTTAAACTCACATACGCAAACGCCGGAAGACGCTGGATGCAGGTCGCTTCCAACCGGTATATGGGGAGATCTAAAGGGGAGGCCTATGTTCAGCAGTGGACGTCCTATGGCTGAGATGATGATGACGCAAACGACATGCAACGCAGCAGTCCAATCGCTCACGCTCAGCCACTGCGCCAATCACTTTTTTTTATCGTGGTAAAATCATCAAATCAGTCCTCCCACCCAAGGCGGGACTCTGCCGGCCGCCTTATGCAGGTGGTCACTCCACCTGGATGGCGGGCGTCCCATGCTACGTTTTCCGAGTCGCGGTCTCCACTCAAGGACACGTCTACCCCAGCGGTTATCTGTCCTGCGAGAGATGTGGCCAGCTCACTGCCACTTCAGCTTACTAATTCTTTCTGCTATGTCAGCAACTTGTACAGTTGTACTGACTAAATTCCACGGTGTATTTTCAATAGCTTTTGACGTTCCAGGGTCCCGGTTACCTGATGAGACGGTCCCGCGACCCCAGACAGTCCCGCGAATCGTGCCCTCAAAAATATTGAATGTTCATTTCGGTTCTAAATCAGTTTAGTAGTGGGACAGAGTATTAAACATTATTAAGGGTCAGCTCAGACCGAGACGTGACGCTTCGCGCAGATTTCAATAGAACTACTCAAAATCTAACTCTATTTCCTATACGAAAAGATACACCTTTCGCAACGCATCTCGATTTAATAGCGACTCAAAATCTAACTTTATTGACTAAGTACACGAAAAGATACACATTTGCAGTATCGTTGGGTCACGTCGCATTGCGTTGCGTCTCGGTGTGAACTGACCGTAAGCATACATCCAACAATGACGGGGCCCCCTCTCTAGAGGGCCAAAGCCTGCCGGGGTCGCGGGACTTATCTCATTACCGTGACCCCGGAACATAAAGGGCTATCGAAGGACACCGTGGATTTTAGTCAGTACAAGTCTGACAGTCCCTCCCGCCCTGCCCGGGGTGGGAGGACTCATTTGATGATTTTACCACGAAAAAAAAACATACATCCAACTATCTTTGCAAACTTCTGCATTTGTAATAATAGTAAGATAGTTATCTAGAAACTGAAGACGAGGTGGAATAGTCGCATTAACTGCTTCTAGACCTTAAATCATGTCTGTTGGTTAAACTGGGGACGTTAGGGTTAGGATATAGTGTAAGAAGATAGCGAACATTGTTGTAGAATTTACAAGGAAAATTTTAGATCGAATGTTGTGAGGTTTTATAAAATTGATTTATTTAAAAATTTAAGATTTTATTGAAGACAAATAGAGCTTGATTCCAGATCAAAAAGCTTGATTCTAAATTAATAAACCTTGTTTTCATAATGATCTTGGTTGACGATCTTATGGATGTTATAAAAAAGGGTTTTCTTGGTTCGTCCCGAAGTTTTGTCCCACATTCCAAATATTTCTAAGTCGTCTCAAACAATATGTTTCCTTTGTCCCAAAATGTATTTTTTAATAATTATTTTGTAGCTCTAACTCTAATTGCAAAATTAAAACTTTTATTCATGTTATACTAGTAATTACCCACGATTTTGATTGCGACCTACTATAAATTACCTAGTTTAATCCATATTTTAAGGGACAGGCTACCCATTTTATCGCGCATAGCAAATACTAAATCTTCATCCGCTAATCGCTACCGCTCATCCACTAAGCACATAACCACAATCGTCGCCACATTGTCTAACATAAGCAGGGCGCGGATTTAACCGCGGCGCGGATAAACCCCTTCGGATGTTCAAGGTACGACGGATATACCCGGGTATATTCCGTTTTACGGTGCCGTCAAGCCGTACGGGTATACTGCATATTGGGAACACATATTGTTAAGCAAATATCCGATGCGACAGGCCATCTCTAGTTTATGTTTTCTCATCTTTGCTTGCCTTTGCTCGAATATATTATGGCGGTAAGGATTTTGTGGCGGTTGTGAGTTTTTGGCGAAATGTTTTGTTTTATAGGATTGCTGAGATGTATTTTTGCAATCGAGGAGACCACTTTTGTAGAATGGTCAATAATTTTGAATGATGATAGCATGAAGCTTTGATTCCGGTCTCGGCAGCACGGAGCAGTGCTGCCTGTATAAACTTACAGAGAATATATTGGGACCAGGTGCTTCGGCAGCACTACTGCATTGTACCAAGATCGGAATCATGCTTTGATAGTTCACTCTGAAGCATGAAATGAGGAAATCATCATCATCATCCACAGCCTGAAAAGTTTCCACTGCTTATTTATAGGCCTGCTCTCAACAATCTATCTCGCGGGCCCAGTGCGGTATCAGTGTGCAATTGTCTTTGAATTCTTCGTTGCAATCTCTGTTTTTAGGGTTCCGTAGCCAAATGGCAAAAACGGAACCCTTATAGATTCGTCATGTCTGTCTGTCTGTCTGTCCGTCCGTATGTCACAGCCACTTTATGTCGAAAGTATAAGAGCTATCCTGTTGAAACTTCGTAGGTAGATGTATTATGTGAACCGCATTAGGATTTTTGCACAAAAATAAAACAAAACAAATTTTGGGGGTGCCCCCCCATACTTAGAATTGAAAGTCAAAAAAAATTTTTTCACCAAACCCATACGTGTGGGGTATCTATGGATAGGTCTTTCATAGGAATGATAAAACTAAAAAAATGTATAATGTATACCTCAACAAAAACTTCCAACCAAAATTGGTTTGGATGAGATACAGTTAGCAGTTTTTGAGATATAGTACATTTTAAAAAACCGCAAATATAACTTTGCCATTCATACAAACACTATGAAGAACAAAGTTATTTTTATTATTTGTGAATATTACTTACTAATCTCCATATAATTATATCCCTAATCTATGCTTACTACTACGGAACCCTTCATGGGCGAGTCCAACTCGCACTTGGCCGGTTTTTTATAAATTCCTAGTAACAAAATCTACATTAATATTATAAAGAGGAAAACTTTGTTTGTTTGTACTGAATAGGCTCAAAAACTACTGGTCCGATTTCAAAAATTCTTTCACCAGTTTAAAGCTGCTTTGGTCCTGAGTGATATGGCGATAAGGGGGGGAGGAGCGAGCGAAGCCGCTAGGAAAAGCTGGTAAGGAAATATGTTTTGTTAAATCCAAGTACCTACCAGCAGATCAGTCTTTCCTAATCTGTCAAATCAACTTAATCACCGAAGTAGAAGATTCATAGCCGATTAGGAAAATTTTAAAAGTTTGGATAGATTAACATAGCGTACTTTTATTCCGGCAAATGATTGTCTATTCAAGGACAAAATTAAAAGCTTCGACAAAAGAGCTTAAACAAGAAATTTCTTGATTCAGCTTATATCCAATAAAATATTTTGTTTCTATTATTTATATAAAAGGAACTACAATAAGTAGATTTTTAGAATAATATTTCAATAAAAGAAAGACAGACAGTCTGCAAAATAAAAATAAAATACGCAAAGAAAGTTCATGGACTCTTCGACTCATGTCGTTTGTATAAACAATATCCATGACTGTCTATATATTTTAAATTTATGAAGAGATTTTATATTAGAAATCACAGTGAAGCAAAAATCTTCAAAAATTGCTTATTTTCGAAGATAGAAATGAAGGTCATTGACTCTTTGAAAGAAAGAAGAATTTGTTCAGAGCTAAAAAAATACCTATTGACGAACGTCTAAGATTTTTACGGAACATTTTTCTTTAATTTTTCAAAAATCGTTTATGAAAATAATTATCTCCGAACACAAATTTTTCCAATCACTTAGACGATATTTATTTCTTCAGAAAAACATTTTGATTGTGGTTACTTTGACTGAATTTTAGACCTAAATGCATGATGAAAGTGCTGGCTCAGTGGCAACAGGCCGAGATTTGAATCCAAAGTAATTAAAAGTAAAACACAGTTTATACTATTTCTTCTCTATGTAAGGCGGTGGCTCGTGGTTCGAACTTTGTAATCTAAGCGCACGGCAGTGCGCAGGCCAAGTTCCAGCAAAAGGCCGCGCGCGGTTCACTTTTGACCCCTCTCTGTAGCTCAGTGCCTATTGCAAGTACAGGTATAAAATTAAACCTACGTAATCATATACCAGTATTTAAGCAGTATGCCAAATTTTATAGATATAGCTTCAGTAGATCTTGAAGTATGACGGTCCATCTGGCCGAAAAACATCAAATTTTAAAGTGCATCTAAACTTGGCATTAGATTGGTACGATTTCTTGAAAAAAAGTATTGAAATCCCACCAAAGACGTACCTGCTAAATCCAATGCCAAGTTTAATGTACTTTGATGTTTTTCGGCCAAATGGACCGTTGACGTGAATAAAGTGGCTGGTAGTGGCTGGATGCGGAAGGCGGAGGACTGGGTGTGGTGGCGAGTCTTGGGAATGGCTAATGTTTACCAGTGGATCAGGCTGTTGATGAAGATGATTATGATCGATTTTAAAGTGTATCTAAACTTGGCATTGGATTTCCCTTTTTTAGGCGAACAATTAGCCAATGGGAACTTGGCCCCTTTTTTAACAGGCATGTTTTTGGTGGGATAACATTTTATCCGATCCGGGATTTCTTCTTTGTTGTCGCGCTTGCAACCACTCTACTAACGAGGCGCTATTACTCTCAAAATAGTGAAAAAAACTATTGTGAGGACACCGGAATGTAGGTGCTAGAATCAAAACCTCGAAGGTATGAGACATCTGTACATACACATTATCCATACTAGGCCTGCGTGATTGATTACAGCTTATTTCCTTTCACAGAGAAGAGAACTTTACATAATATAGCAGTGGAACGTAAATAGACTGATTACACTATATAACCATTATCTACCTTCTTTTACCAACAAATTATTCGACAAAAATATTCAAACAAGTCAATTTCGAAGTAAAATTTTAAGATACCTACCGCTCATTCTTATCTTAAGCTACTTTCCTTTTATCAGCGTCCTATGCGGTGACAATAGGGTGCATCGCTACGCTCTAAGCGATTCTTTAGTAAATGGAGCTTCGGTGGTGTCAATTTACACTGTAGTGCTAATGCCGGCGCCGCTTTGCTTTTGTCCCGTTTTCAAATAGGAATTTTTGTTCGACAGATATCAACTGGCTTGCGGAAAAATTGACCCAGCCCACGGTTGTTTCTTTTATACCGTGATTCTGTCTTTTCATTATAAAAGCCAGGAATTTCTTGTTTTTTTTTTTTTGATTATTTACAAACCCGTTAACAGCCAAAAGGGTCATCATCATGTGCTTAGCCTTTTCTCAACTAGAATGAAATCGGTTTCGAGTTCAATTAGGTTTAGTTGCTCTGGAGCCAACCATACAAATTCACACTGGAATTGATTGATTACACGATTATAAGCGTGTTTCATTAAAATTAAGATTTTAAAAACAATTCAAAGAGATAGTAATTGTCACATTTTATAGACAGTCAGGATATCGTAGTTTGCTATTAGCAATACAAGGACGTTTATTCTGTCTTAAGGTAGCATTCTGATGGTTGCGAACCGCGACTGGTTCGCGCGACACACTGAATGGGCGTTTTTCCATTAGCCGGCACGGCACCGCGCCGCCGCCGGCGTTGTGCCGGTGCGGAGAACCAAAAACGTATGAACGCCGGGCCGGTGCCGGCGCCGGTAAGTGCAAAAGCGAGCCATACAATTTCATACATTTTTGCTTCCCCGAACGAATTTATATGAGGTCGTTGTCATCGAATGCTAATGGTCACCAGGCGACAAGCGGCAGGCACGTCTCGGTCGCCGGACGTCCTAGTCGCCAACATCGGAATGCTACCTTTACCTAGTCGAAATTCCTTGTTCATTCACCTTTTACGATCAGCTTTATTAACATTGCCAAGTTCAACAGAAAATTGCTTTTTAAATTAACAACTTCTTTCAATCTATTCTGAAAATAAATGGACGAAAATCAATTTCCTTTTTCACAAAGACCTTTTCACCTTCCAAGAAAATATATATCCCTTTGTATATAACTATAAGTGTATAGAACTAAATAAAGTTCATGATATAGGGTAAAAATCTAGGTACAGCAAAAAATTCAATTGATTCCGACCCAATACAATGCAGGAATGCTAATGAAACCAATTGTATTGTAAATGGCCGGGGAACATAATACCGTGAACAGAAAATGGGAAAAATAATAGAAATGCAAATGTTACACACAGTTATGTAAACTGTATTAAAGGTTTTCAAATTATCTGAAAATTGTATGGGCGCCGAGTGGGTTAGATTTCGATCGTTTACGAAATCAGTTGAATATTTTTTGAAATATGAAAATGCATAAAAACAAATCGGTAGCGTGAATAACCAAGTTTAGTCAACTATTTTCTACAAGAACTTATACTGGTCATTTAGGTTTAACGTTCATACTTTTGGCACCTACACTGTTCAATTCTCAGTGAGAGAGAGAGCGGAGTTGCACGGAGTATCCATGTAGACCCAGTACATGTTGATACCAGCATGAATCTTTTAAATTATTTTGGAATCAGTGATAAATAACGACTGCTCGACGTCTAAGCTCGCGCCTACGGAAGATGGAAATTGCCTCGCAATCTCAAATGCCATGGGCTTCTTCGGCGTAGCTGGTGCTCCTCCATACGTTCTATGGGCTCTCTTTCATTACTATTACTTCGTCGTATAAGATGATGACTTCTTTCCATGACCCCTCGTTACGTATTTGACCGGACGCCAGATGTCCCCAACCTGGACAGGCCAGGTATCGGACATGCCTCCATGTAGACACAGCGGCGGCGATGCTCTGTCTAAACCGGACAGAAATCCACCGTGTTATCCAAGCGGGCCATATTTCGGTGTCTCCTGCTGCCAACATTTTAAAACATACACACGTACACACATACACCGCCAGATCGGGCGAATGAGCACCAAACCGCCAATACATGTCCTTCGAAGTTAAAAATCTTATCAGATACCAGTGGTTAAACCTCATTATAGTTGTAATTAGTTTACAAAACCAATACTTGAAAAGGGATTCTATCAAATTTAGCTTTCAAACCGAGATTTAGGCAAATTTTGCTAGAACAAACATAGACCAAATAACTCCAGTTAGGATAGGCTACCCACAATTTATACGCTGACTCATAAAAGCTTTCCGTCTAACATTGTGCCAACTCATTTAATTTCGTTTAGTTTCAATCACAAAAGAACTGGCATAAAGAAGTTAGTCCTTGGTCTAAGAATACAAAAAAAACATTAACGTTTCTGAGACCGAGACTCGCCGCATTACACGGGACTTCTCTTACATTTTCTACGCCTAATTAGACTGGAAATTAGTCTTGGCATTGTAGGGTTGAAGGTCTAAATGGCTTAAGTGACTAATTCATTTAAAAAATCGTTTACCAGATGCAGTTTTCACCAATTAGTTCAAGGTAAATGAAGAATGGATGTATGGATGATGTTTGTAACTTAATCACGTCGGAACGTCTGAATGTCTGAATCTTCACATATGGCGTTTATCCCAGTGTTACGTTCCCATGGGAATAATTTTCGAATTAGACGCAGGCAAAGCCTCTATCGACAACAGACAAGTGCGAACTATCATCATAGTTACGGAATAGTGTCAAAGCTCACTAACGTGATTCAAATTTTCCAATTATTGTCAATTTACTTGGTGGAGATTGCTATAAATGTGATTAATAAAGTATGAGAATCAGTCTTAAACTTTAAATAAAATAACTTTGAAACATCTGGTGAGCATTTTTCCTTATTTTTCCAAAAATTCCCACTAGGCTGAGTTTATTTAACTAGTGAAGATTTCTGTAAAAAAAAAATTACAATCCCTACGTGGGGTTTGTGGGTGGATATTTCTGGAATTCAATGGGAATTTCTGGAATAAACCATATTTCTCATGCCCAAAATTTACTAAATTGTCGGTTTCAAAATACAAAGAAAACATTAAGCTAAACACAAACAAAATTACAACCCATCCAATTCAAAAAGCCAATCGGGCTTTCGAGACCACAGAATAATAATAATTACAGAAAGTGATACTCGCATAGACGGCACGGAGGCACGAAGCGCGGCGTAAAGAAGACGGTTCAATTAGTGGTTCGAACGAGTGGTCCAATTAACCCCTCCCTCCCGCGTGTATTGCGAGCCACTCTATTAGTCTTTGATCTATTTGTTTTGTGGTACATTTTGGGCTGTTATAAAGGTCAGTAGTCTGTTTTAATTGAGTGTTCAGTTAAAGCTGAGGTGTCAAACTGGTTGGTTATTTTGTCTCTTTGTCGGTTGGAAATCAAAAGTTGCTGTGCGACCACGATGAGAGTGAAACTGTTATGGCACCATATTGTGGTTTTTACTGGCTTTTAGAATACGAGTACGCCCTTTAATAAACAATAAGATAACGATGTTATTAAAAATAGTTGCCGTAAAGTATTTCTCTCCTAAAAGTAATTTTTCAGTGACTGATCTTTGACATTTTCACTCCTACGTGGTCGCCATTGACTTTATTATTTTGAGGCAGTTGATAAATATTGAAATTAAATCTAATATACATTTATTTTGTGCAAGTTTTATTTTTTGACAGACTCCAATCTACACTATTACATCATAAATAAATATAAAACAGAATGGAAGGTATCAGCAATGTTTTGTCCACCATGTAATTTTTGTTTTCTGTGCACGTTTGAGTGTTAAAAAAAACCTAACTAGGTACCAATTTTAGCCACAATTGCGTGATGAGTATTTCAAGTGTTACGTACGAGTGGTCCAATTAACCCCTCCCTCCCGCGTGTATTACGAGCCACTTTATTAGTCTTTGATCTATTTGTTTTGTGATACATTTTGGCTGTTATAAGGTCAGGAGCTCAGGAATTGAGTTTGTTTTAATTGAGGGTGTGATTAAAGTTGAGGTGTCGGATTGGTTGTTTATTTTGGTTTTAACCTTTACCATTGACTGGGACCTTAAAAGAATTGTAAACGTGATATTTTGTTGTGATTTCGTTTATTTTATCTTTATAAATCGTTGTCGGTGGTAGCTCACGTTTTTGAGGCACAAATAGCAGGAGAACAAAAACTATGTCAATAACATTTCTCATCATCATCAGCCGAAAGACGTCTACTGCTGAACATAGGCCTACCCCTTAAACCGCCACATCGAAAGAAAAATTATTCACCTCTTGCATCCATCGGTTGCCCGCGACTCTCCACGATGTCGTCAGTCCACTTAGAGGGAGGCCTGCCTACCCTACGTCTCCCGGTCCGAGAACTTTTGTTCTCCATCGGTAATCAGTTTTACGAGCGATGTGGCCTGCCCATTGTCACTTCAACTTGCAAATCTTACGAGCCATGTCCACATTATTAATAAAATTTCTACATTATTTTATTTCATTGAATATGTTGTGAGCAGTGGTGGCCCAGTGGTATCGGCCTCGACTTACGAGTTGTAGGTCGTGGGTTCGAACCCCGTCAGGCGCATTACTTTGTGTAATTTATTTCGACACCACTGCTCTCAAAAACGGTGAAGGAAAACATCGTGAGGAAACCGGCATATCCTATTATAGAACCAAAAACTCGAAGACATGTGACATCTACCAACCCGCACTGGGCCCGCGTGGTAGATTACGGTCCACTCCCTCTCACAGAGAGGAGACCTGTGCCCCAGCAGTGGGAACATTTATAGGCTGATGATATATCACTGAATAAATAAATGTTTCAGTTTACTCAGATTTTATTTATTTATTTGATCATTTATGTACACACAATATAAAATATAAGGACATACTTAAACTTATTAAAATACGATTATTAATTCCAGTCAGTAAAATGACATTTCCAGTGTTCAGGTTTGTTTCATTTTATTTGTATCAGTGACAGTTGCACTTGTCATTTTACTGACTCGAATTAATAATAAAACTATAGTATTTGTTTCTTAATTTATGTTGAGTTTGTAACTATTAAGTTTCAGAACTCATACATGACCGTTCAAATACTTGATAATCTTCATACAGATACCGTAAATAATATAACTAAACTTGTGTTCTTCTAATCAAATAGCTATACTCAGTTTCAACCTAAATTAAAACCCACACAGTAACTAACAAGTCTGAACCACTATCTCGTTTCCCTTTAGGCCCAAACTTCAGTACCACACGCTAATTACGAAGAACGTTTCCTGAAGCTCAGTGGGACCAGTTTTACCATAGTTCTCCGTACCCCAGTTAATTTGTACCACAGTTCGGTACGAAACCACATGCCAATGAAACAGCTGGGATTCCTCCCACGCTTCAAGTTTAAACTAAGAGCTAGTTTTTGGAAAGATTAGAAATTTTATTATTCAGTAGTAAGTTTTAAGTTCTTCAAAAATTAAGTAATGCCATTCGTATGATACGCATTATTTGTCGTAAAAAATGCTGAACTTTTTACATTTTTTTTTAATAATTACTTTTTAATTCACTACGAATTTCTCCTGTTTCGCGGATGCGTTTACAAACATTCAGACTCACATACATTTACAGTCAGACTCGGAACAACAACTTGTACGTTATATAAATAGTTGTCCCGTGTGAGAATCGAAGCCCCAATATGCAGCAGAGCAGTCGATCGCTCAACACCAACAGTGCCGTCAAAATTAGAATCAAAAGATAACTGGCAATGATTTTTTATCTGCGTAAACTATTTATTTACATTAGATATCGTCATTCAGAGAATCCATAAATAATTTATCTCCACAAGTTGATATTGCAAGTTTACAAATTAAAAAGAACCTATAGAAATGAAATCAATCATTCGTTGAAAATTTTCTTTTCAACGAAGTTTTACCCAGAATTTTAATTTTCCTACACTTTTGTACGATAAAATTCAATATCTTTTTTATACTTAGGTAAAATGCGTCAGTTACTGTCTACCCGTACTTTAGAAACATTTTTCCAGATAAAATACGTTACCGATATTGGTAAAATTTGGTGGACAGTTTCCTAGAAAACGACTTTGGTACTAACTTTTATTCAAATTGGGGTTCTTCGAGACAGGTATTAAAATTAGGTAATACCAAACTATTTCTTGCAGTGATTGTCACTGGATACTGATGGTCGATAATTGGGGTAGGTGGGACGCGTATCATCCATCTCCTCTCATTTTATGCCTTACCACGGCATCATAGATGTCCTACCACGCGAACACAATGCACACACAATTATTTTTCGTACGATAAGGTATACCTTATCGTACGAAAAATCACCCCACACATCCTGACAGATTTACACTTCACTTTTCATAATAAGTAGTAACTTACGTACTTACGAAAAGTGAAGTGTATATCTGCGAGTGAAGTGTTAAGTGAAGTGAAAACTTGACATCTCAATGGATTAAAACAGAATTCTTCTCCACTATGCTACTATGACTTACTTTATACTTTAAGTTAATTCTGTACTAGCTTGATGTTACGTAGCTTACCAGTGCTAGACTGCACGCGACTGTTGAAGAAATTAGTTCAGGATCAATGAATTAGGATTGCACTATATACCGCAGATGCTTCATGTGGTTCAACTCTTACCGATATACGTATAAACATGGGGTCTACTACAAATTTACCTCACGTAACACGTCAAAACATACTTTATTTTTACCTAAGTCCTTTTTGATACCAAAACACACAAAGGTCATAAAATACCCGGTAACATTATTCACTCATTACTCCTATATCCGGGCCATCCCTTTTACCCGGCTATCTAATCCTATTGATGTCCAAAACCTCAACAAAGTGCTGTAAACCTGTTTATCCGGGTGGGGACGACCCGGATATAAATGAGAGATTTTCCGGATCTAACGTCGAATCTGTAGGTGAGCTTCCGATGATAATCCAGGTACGATTTTCATAGGTTGATGTAAAAAAAAGTGCTTACGTGACCCGGGTAAACCCGGTTTTTTTTTGTGTGAGTGTTTTGTGTTTTTGGGGGGTAAGTATGTTATGAAAATATTAGATTAGGAGAGTTTATTTGAGTTTATTTAAAAACACATCCATGTTATTTTATTGAAACAATATTAGACATTTGTTTAAATTTTTGAAATCTTGATATTATCTGGTACGAGGCTTATGAACTTCATGAATAATAAAAAACTTAAAAAAAAAATTTAACCTACTTCAAAAACAGCCACAAACTTGGTTTTGAAGTCGGTTAATAATTTTTTTTTTGAAAAAGTTTTTTATTTTAACATTTTAAGTTTAAATTTCAGCCCAAATTTATTGTCAAATAGGTACATAATTTTCTTACATGTGCGCTAGAATTTTGTAATCCGTAGCACCGGAAATAACATCTCCCATGTAGGTACACAATGAGCTAAAAATAAAAACTACTGAATCTACTCATCAACTAAATTAAAGTTTTATGGGATCAAATGGCAGAAAGGTATACTGCATGGAACAAAAAAATAATCATCGAAATCGGACCAGAAACCTCGGAGTAATCGGTGTAGACAATCTTGATATTTTTAAAGGTTTTTGATGATATTTGTTGATTTTTCAACGGTAGATTTCGATAAAATTTTCATGGGACCATCTGGAAAGTTAAGATAGGTACCCTTTCCAACATAAAAAGTTTCTTTCAAATCGGTTGGTAAACGACGGAGTTATGCGCGAACAAACATAAAAAAATATAAACATCCGAATTGATAACCTCCTCCTTTTGGGAGTCGCTTAAAAATAACAAAAAGAATGATCAAACCATCAATAAATGTTCATTTTAAAATATCATTGAAAAACTTAACTACCTTAAAAATATGAATAATGTTCAGATTACAAACTTGTTTGTTGAAAGTCAAAATATTTAAGCCTGCAGACACACGCGACAATACGCGCTGCGACAACGAGCCAAGCTAATTTCCACTCTAAATGTACTGCGAATGGACCGCGACAAGTCGCCGCGCGCGTTATGTCGCGTGTGTCTGCAGGAGGCTTTAAGACTGGCACAAAACATTGTTTGACTGGCCTGTTGGTCTAGTGGTTAGTGACCCTGACTACTATGCCGGAGGTTGTGGGTTCGATTCCCACCCAGGACAAATGTTTGTGTGATGAGCATGATCATTTGTTCTGTGTCTGGGTGTAATTTATCTATAATATGTATGTATTTAGAATTATATGTATAAGTATGTTTATCAGTTGTCTAGTACCCATAACACAAGCTCTGCTTAGCTTGGGACTAGATGGCGTTGTGTGATAGTTGTGGAATATTATTATATTATTATATATTGTTCCAACGAATGTATATTTTGTTCTATGCATTGTAATCTCAAGACAAAGAAAAAAAAAAGAAAACAATTTGAAAAACTGTAAATCGCCATCTTTAATTAAGAAGGTAGTACTTTATCTAAATTAATCTCTTTTGATAGTTATTGGAGATTTTATAGGTACGTTAAGGCTTTATTGAGGCTGTTAAGCTCCAACTCCGCATCAAGTCTAAATCAATGTGGTCTAGATTGGATGTTCATTAAAGGGATCCTGGATTCATTCTGAGGGCCTGGACAAAGTTATGTTCTATCGGAATCGAAAATGTCAATATTACGCTGGATTAAATTGGCAAAAGTTTTAGTCAATTTTGTTTTAAAAAAATTGTAGAAATATGATACGCTGTTAAAGCGATTTTCGTTTGTTTAGATCCAACATTTTCATTAATTATCATCAACATCATATCAGCAGCAGAACGACCGCTGCTGAACATAGACCTCCCCGGAGATTTCGTTAGATTTCCAATAGGACCGGTTTAAAGCGGTTTGCTGTCGGTGTGGCGGTCTAAGGTGGAAGCCATTTCGTGCGACTGTCTGAACAGATTACCGTGACTCTGGAACGCAAAGGGCTATTGAAGGAACACCGACTTTAATAAGCACGGGTCTGACAGTCCGTTCTTTCCACCCAGACCGTGAAAAAGGGGGAGGCCTTTGTTCAGCAGTGGACATCTTCCGGCTGGTGACGAATTAGATTTATATTCTTAAGGACACAGCATTGCTTAGAATAACTTACGATATTGTAGCCATTTAAAACCTCAATTACGAAGCCTTCAAAAATATATAGTTTCTAAAAATAAGACTACTTTATGGAAACTAATAGATTTAAATAAAATATAATTTTGCGAGGTTCTTGTATTACACGACGAATATAGTATTAATTTTATCTAAATTGCCTCGAATTCAATTTCAACCAACGTACAATGTAAACCAACACCGCAATTTGCAAAAAAATAAAAATGTTCTAAACGAAATTTTGCGGTTTCATTGAAATAATAACTAGTATTTTTAGTAAAGTAGGTCAAGCCTTTCTTGAATACTAGACGTTTTGCTTCTTTGTTACGGTTTTGGTTTTGTTTTGTCCAAAGCGTCAAAAAATATTGGGAAAACTGAAAATATTAAATACAAAATCATGTTGGCATATTGTCACTAAATGAATTCTAAATTACCTGAAGTCTGACACTTAGTTATTGTGACCCGTTTCGATATGAAACAGAAAAATGAAATGACGAGTTTTATTCAATTTGATTAATTTAACTAAAAAAAAAAATTGTAACCAACAAACCGAAAAAGTAAAGAAAATTCGTAAGAACTATTTCTGAAAGCAAATAAAACCATAAGAAAACTAAGACCTAAGGACACATTAAGAGCGCATATTCTGAAAGTTGGCAACGTCGCAAATAGTTGTCAAATATTAACAAGTTTTGATTAATTTAGCAATGTTACTGTATGGAAATAAGAAATATGGCTCTGTAGTGCACTAAAACATTGTTATAGGAATGCAATTAAAACACTGAATTTGATGTTGTAACTGTTTCAGGTATAAAAAAAGCATTTGGAAGGTTTCCAAATACGTTTTTTACATCTAAAATTATATGTTCGTTGTTCCGATATTAATTATTGCATTCCCTAATCAATGCTTTAGTGCACTACAGAGCAATATTTCTTATTTACATACAGACAATTTGCCAAATTAATTAAAACTTGCAAATATTTGACAGCTATTTGCGACGTTGCCAAGTTTCTGGTTATGCGCCCTTAACAGTATCATATTCTATATTTATAAACCTTTTCTATCGTTTGAATAATAGAGTAGAATATTCCATTTTGATACTGCTGTAATGGCCTTTTTTATCCCTCCAATTCTTTAACGTACGTTCAAAGAATTGTCACCAGAATGCAAGATTAACTTCTAATTATAGTGATTCGTCCCTAGAAGGGGATTAGTAAGACAAAAGCTGATTGATTACGGGATAGAAAAAGTCTTCGAGTTTTTGGAAGGCTCGGTCGAAGTCTTATCACTTAATTAATTTTGCCTCTGATGTAAGAATAAGGGCTGAGTAAAACCAGACTGATTACATTGTGGCCATCTGTGGTTACATCTGGGAGGAATGTGGTTGATTGATGAATATCTTTTTATGTGATTGCTGTGGGCTTTAATTTAGATGTTAAATGTGTGAGTGGAATAATTCTCGATAGAAAATGAATATTACCAGACTATTTGTGTGACTAATGAAATTCGACTAGTGTTCATTAAAATTCTAAGTTATAAATATGAAACAGAAACTACCATATAAACTTTAATTTTACTCTACAAATGTTTGCGTGTTTTTCGTAAAAATACCTCATTTTCAAAGATAATAAAATGAGTTTGATACATGCCCTATATTATTAACTGTGCCCGTTAGTATTTCCCATGGATGGAAATTAGAGGGATGGTGTGTTGTATGCGTAAGTGCGATTTTCTAAAATTCCTCCTTAGTACCCAATTTCGTCATAATTTTAAAGATATTATTTATAAACACAACTTATGTTTTTTTTTATGATTGAGCGATTATACATCAATTAATTAAAAGTATGAAATATTTATTTTATACAGGGTGAAATTTTGTTAATAAGCAATATTTAATATTTAAAACTCGGGCATTACTTACAATGCCAATCGTATTACGGAACTCAAAAAAATAATTAATGCTCAACTCACTCATGCTAAACTCAAAAAAATTATTCCATGTTTTTTGTTTACTTTTCGTTCCACGCACGGTGTACTGCGCTTTAAAATTTTGATACTTTTGGGGTTTATGATTTTTTTTATTACTTTTAGTGTTTATTTGCAATAATAAGCCTTTGCAATGTGACATACTACATTTTTAAAGGTGTCCATAATTGCATTAATAATATTTTTGATTTGCATGCGATTTATTAGCCATGCAATGCAATCAGCATCATGAGTAGAGGCTTAGATTAAAATTCTGCCCATGATTTCGATTTCACCCTGTAGACTCAACGAACTGCTTTCCAGTATTCTACATCATTCCTTTCATGTTCAACACAATGTAAACTAACACAAACACGTCACGGAATGTTTAAACACCGTATGCGCTGCCAAAACCTTGAAACACTGTTTGGCATAAACTTCTCATTTTCCTGCCAATTTCTGCCGCAGTTTCTCACTACTCTGGGCAACTAAGCTGACCTAAGGAATACTGGAACTTTACTATTGTACCATTTCATTGAAGGAACTCACGCAAGCAATACACTTATTTTCCGCTAGTGATGTTTAAGTTTTGACAGCATGGTTGGTGCAGTGCCTGCCGGGGTCGCGGGACTAACGAGCTACCGTGACCCCGGAACGTAAAGGGCTATTGAAGGTCACCGTAGATTTTAGTCAGTACAAGTATGACAGTCCCTCCTGCCCTGCCCTGGCTAGGAGGACTCATTTGATGAATTTACCACGATAAAAAAAATGGTTGGTGCAGTGAGAAAACAGTTGACTGCTGCGTTACGTGTTGCGGGTACGATTTTCGTGTGCAACAAGTGTTTTTATGGCCTACAGATAGTTTTTCCAGGTGTTGTTGTTAGTTTTTGTGGGCATAGAAGCTGGACATGTTCCCGGTTGACGGCAATAGGGACGCCTCCTACAACATGGGGCTTAAACGTAACTGGTGAAATGTGGGGGGAACACTTAGGTGCAACCGTAAAACCGTTTTCACGATTTGTCTACCGGTACGGAACAAAAATGATGTTGTAACAATGTTTATTACAACTTTTATACCAACCAGACTCTTAAAAACACATCACGATATACCACAGGTGCCGTACAACCTTCATTTGTTTCACTGTCCACACAAACCACACTTCACGTCCACGGTAACACTTTGACATGAACACAGCTTTTATTTTGTTGGCAGTAAGGTTGGTTTTCGCAGTCAAAATTTGACTGGTGATATGCGGCTGTCCACGTAGAATCTGAAAGGCAATCTGTCACCCACAGGGGCACTTAATAAATTCTCTGTGCGAAACAAAAAGTCCGATATAATCTTCAAAGCATCACCATATCTTTTTTCAGTGAGGGTCGAAATTCAGCGATTTTGTAAGTTTATTTTTTTTCAGTAACATAGAGATCGTGCGTAAACGCCACATGATAAAATTGATTCAATGCCCGTCTTAATTTTCTCTTTGTCTCTCCCATAACTTTCTATTTGGCTTGAATGAGAAATGACGATGATTGATAAAATATTAAGTTTAAAGCAGTATGTATGTACTCGTATATAAAGAATACATGCTGTACCGACTCTAAGTAAATTAGTAGAAGGCCAGAAAATAAAAGTAAAAATACGTGTGGCACTCGGGGACTGCCGCGGTAAAGCTATTGCAAAGCATTTTTTTTAAGAAAAAAATATCGCCTGCCGCGAATATTTAACGAGAATATCATTTATTTAAAATGTATTGCACTACTGTAATAAACAAAAATAAATCATAATGAAGATATAAGTGGGTCTTTTATATACAGGATTCCCAGGTCTCACTTCCAAACTGGGTCAAAATTTTCAACAGGTAATAGGCCCAGCACGCTTCCACTGCGCCATTCTGCTTTGTTGTAGGAGAATTTTATAAGTAGGCTTCATTGTGAAAACCTCCTTTAGTAACTGGCCGTTTAGAAGCAGTAACAAAAAGTAAATTGTCTTTATGACGGATGTTTTTATGATTGCCGAAGTCTCCCGAACTGAAACGACGTTAGACGATGAGGGGTGTTAGGTTATTTTCGTTAGGGAGTTTCTTGATTCGGTTGCCGCGCTCAGAACCCGCGACGACAAAAGCTATGCAATAGCTTAATAACGTAAAATGAAAAGATGTGTGAAAAGGTGTGTTTTCAAATTGCTTTGCTACATGAAATAAAACAAGTTTAATGACATCAAAATATCTTCCAGTTAAAACGACTAAATTCTAGCTTGTCACAATGCTCAAAAGTCATAAACTTTATCATCAAATAATACTAAAGCAACTAAATCCATAAAACACAAAACGGGAACATTTCAACTCCTGTTATCATACTGCTTATTTCGTGGCCCCAACTTTTACGTAGGAGGGGCGAATATGACAAATGATAGCCAACATTACGATGAGAATTTTTATCTTTGACAGATATAGGTGATCCCCGGTGGGACAAAACGTGATATTTTCGTATCAAAATATAAAAAAAGATACTTTTTCAATGTAAAAACATTAAGCTGTCTAGAAAAAGATATGTGTAAAATTTTGGAACTTATATTTTGTGCTACCTTTTTTGTTTAAGTAAATAGTTACCCACGTGACTCGTTCAAGCTTCACTTTCAAGCCAAAATGATTCTTATTCCGTTTCTTATTCAGGTGTGAAAAACAATTTTCCGTCGACAAAGTGTCAGTCATTTTCACATGGCTGTAGAATTTCTTCAGGGAAATTAGGCAGCTGCTCCAAATTGTCATTGACTCTAGGGATGGAAAATTATACCTTTACGCGTATCATTTCACTTGAAGAGAAGTTTATTTCTGTCTGTATTTTAAATTATACCTTCTATTTACTTAATACTAGGGGTAGTGTGGAAGATATTTGATCGGATCGATTTGGTAGTTTTTGTTCGGGTTGGGATCTGTCTCCTAGCGGTCCATCCCGAGAATTGGCATTATATGCTGCCAATATAAGCTGCGATGACGGCTACGCGATTGCGCTGGTGGTAGCAGAATTCACCAGGGCTACTGGGCTCGCGACCGCCATCCTACCGAGCTCAAAACATTAAAAACAAAGCATTTATTTCAAGTAGGCCAGTTACAGGCACTTTTGAATTGTCAAAAGATGAAAAAATAAAAACAGTTCAAAAATAGTTATGGTGCTAAAGTTCCAGTCACAAGACATAATAACTGTGAAAGTACCGTAGTTTTCTCTGCGCAAAGGAGTTAGGGACAATGTATAAGACGGGGACGAGAGGTATAATGGGGACATACACTCTTTAGGCATACTTAACACAACACTAACGTAGCGCAAACGCCATCAGGACGTCATTTGCAAGCGCCCTTAACAAATGGCGTCCTGTTGGCGCTTGCGCTATCTTAGTATTGTGTTAAGTTTGCCTTAAGTGTGTGATTTCCCATCATACCTCGCGTCCCCATCTTATACACTTTCCCTACAGTTCGTTCTGATATTTTGGGTTTAATTGTGACCAGAGAGCAAACCCATTGTAAAAATAAAAAATAAACAGACGTATGTCTTTATAATACTTGATTGTGTTAAAACATACCGACCTACACATATCCACATGAATCCTTTGTGCAAAACTAATCAACCACAAATTCAATTAAATAAAGTACCTCCAAAAACTCAGATAATCCCATATACACCCACTGAATGTAAACTACCTACTTAGCTTTACACCCACAATCAGTTGAGCAGTTCAAAAAACCGCTTTACAACATGAATTATTCAAGAAAAACATAGTATACGCAAGTTACAGAAGCGTTATGTTGCAACGCATAAAATTACCATTGATTTACATATATTTACAAACATAGCAACTGTCCTCGGGTTTGCTTACGTTTCTATAGATTTGTCAATCAATTCTAAATAATTCATTCTAATTTGACCTTGGACGGTGGCTAAGCGTTCAGTGGCGGTTCCTTCATACAAGCCCAAAAGCCCGGCATGCCTTATTAAAAATGCTCGACAGAGAATCATAATCAAACCCGAACTATTTAAAAGTTCGCGCGCTTAATTGTTATCAAAATAACGCAAACTATCCACGCCACACACTTTACATCGCAATTGTTCGCGCGCAGTTTCGTATTTGCAACATCTATATATAGCTATCTCGCTTACACGTACCGGCTTTTACCGGGCTTTCAAATACTATCTCTGTCCCTTTCGCACCTAAAGCGTTGTGCCGTATAACGAGTTAGAACCTTGTGCGTCTACAAATCGATCAGTATGGAAAATATAAGCCAGGCATGCGTGTGAAGTTGGACGCGTATGCGTGACCTTGTGTCGCCTTGCCAACAATATTCTGCGTAAGTAGCTCACTTCAGTTTTATTTGCTTGAGTGGGGAAAGCTTTGTTGTTAAAGTTTTTTGTGTGTTTTGTTAGATTTTCTCAGTGATACAATTGTTTTGGTGACTTACCTGCAACAATGGAGGTAATTGTACCTTGTGAGGATTTAAAATGCGTTCAAGTTTTGATTGGCGAAGATAAGGTAAAATCTTTAAACTTTGCTCAGAAAAAACAGTTAATTTCTTCACTATAACCGACGCCGACGCCTAATCTGTGTATTTCTCTGACTAGTAAATAGCATAAACGAAAATTTCATATGTGTATAAATCATGCAATAGAATTCAAGAGGTTAGTTTATTTTTTTCAGCCCTTCAGGCTTTGTGTAATTTTTTTAGTACCTAATAGTACAAAACGAGCTGCTTTTTACGATACTCATTGCAGCAAAAAATTCGTTGGACATACATGTCGCGAGTCGTGAACACGGTTTTTGAACAAAAAAGTAAACTTATTGAGTTGTTTTCTGATCTGTGCGACAACCCACAGAACTGGGACGAGGATACGATTTTAGCTATTGAAAAACAGTTGTTGGTAGAATTAAAACGATCACCAACATTTTACTCTGATGTAATTAAATCATTTCTTAAGAAAGATAGACGATTCCAATTAGAATATAAATAATTTATTTAAATTCCTTATTACATTCTATCTAGCTATTTTTTAACTTTCGTTTTGTAACTTTCTGTTTTGTTTTTTTTTTGTCTGTAACCTGTTAGTCCTGTTACAAAACAAGCAACTACTTACCATAACTTTGTTCCCTCAAGCAACAAATGGCTTTTTTCAAAGCCACCAAAGGTATGCAATTGCTGATATGTTTATTATATTCAATCTAGCACTAGCATGCCTTCAGTGTGCTTTGGTTACCTCTTTCACCGCACGACAAGCAAGAGTGAAATTAAAGAAAGAGGAGGAAAGAAGAAGATGGATGAATTCACTTTTAATTTATTGTACCTAACCAGTAATTTATGAGAAAATTGCGATGATACATACGTAGGTACCTACATACTCAGTCGAAAACTGAACTTTCTTTTTTTGAAATCGGTTTAAATTTTATTGGGCTTGCCTTATATTGAAACCCTAGGCCCGCCACTGTAAGCGTTGCCATACAAAGAGGCAACGCCGCCCGTCTCTTGGGCGCATTATGAGCTGACAGCGTTGAGAAGGAATTTGATGAGAGATGAGATGCTGGGTAATAGTTTAGTTTGGCTTAATTATGTTTTAGTATTTTTTATTATTCTTAGTATTAATAATTTAAATAAAAATAGATTTATAGATTCTGAAAAAGCAAATAACACACAATATTTCTGCACAATTTGAAGCAATATTTGACGGCAAAATAATGAGTTTTATCCAAAATTCACCCATTTTAGAACGGTTTATTCCACTTTGTTCACCTGGGTGAACGGATATTCATCCGAGGTGAACAAAGTATACAACTTTGGTGTGTTTTCAATTCACCTGGATGATGTCACCCAGGTGATATTTTCCAAGGTGAATTGAGGACACCAAAGTTGTCCACTTTTTTCACCCAGGTGAACAAAGTGGAATAAACCTTTAGAACTGCTTGCGCCGTGGCTGAGCAATGGACAGTTGGGATGTGTGTCACGTGTTCCTTATGACCTATAAGTACCTAGTTGTTCGGCTCTGATTGTTTGTGTTTAAATGTTTTTAAAAGCAACCACGATTCAGGAGAAAACCCTAAAGTGGTGCAACGTAAAAAAAGTCTGTCAAATCGATTCAGTGATTGTGCGTGTGTATTAAACAAACTAACTTGTGCATTTATATTATTAGTTAGGATTACGTTGTATATTTTTAGTGCAAAGCAACATGATAGATTGACAAAAATGATAGACAGAATGACAGATTATTTTATCAACACGGGAAAAAATGGCCGTTTGTTTTTTCAAAAATCCGTTTCAGTTTTTTTCATAAAACGTGTTTCGTATTATTTTTTTATTCCAGTAATTTTAATAGAGCCTAGAGGCAGTTTTTATATGGAAATTTTCCTTACTGGAAAATCTATGAAAATTCATTTATTCAAAAATGTTGATTTGCCTGAGTGGATTGCCTGATCTCTGAACGGGAAATAAATCTGCAAAAATATTGTTATATAATTTATATGTTTGAATTCAAATGTCAACATTCCCTCCAGTGATACACGTGTTATCATTCGGTCGTGTTTTTAAATAATTTATTGTAGGTATCTTTTTTTTCAGTAGTGGAGTCCAGAGTATGGATTTATGCAGAGTTGTTGGTAAAAGGTTTATTCCTGTTCATCATTATCATTCACATCAGTTGGAAGATGTCAACTGCTGAACAAAGGCTTAGAGCTGGTGATCTAAAAAAAAGTGGACTTCGAACCGAATTTTTCGAAGTGTCTCGATTCCCGCACTCGAACTAGGTGCACCCACGATGTAAGTGAAAATATTAGTGGGGAAAAAACTTTTTTTTATTAAAAATAAGAAAAAAAAAAGGAGTTAGAGATGTGACCATGTTAAAAATAATGATGTTCTTTATGATAGTTTACTCAAAACTAATAATTATTTTATGTTAAACGTTATCAATCAAGTCAATCAAAACCATTTCAAACAAACAAAATTATAGAATCAAAGAAAACACTTAACATTCTCTTTGAGTTTTAATACTTTAATCTATTTAGCAACGCAGATCTTAGATACGAAGATGTTTTGAAATTTCTAAGAAAGCTGGCTAATCTAAATATCTGGAATAATATTTGCGTTCGTTTAAGCTTAAGATAAATGTGGAATATTTATAATTTCAGCTTATTTTAAAGGTCACTGATCTTTGGAATGTTTGGGTTGTTATTTCATTTTAAGAATGGAGAATTTAGAAGAGCTCGTGACTAAATAATTTCAGCGCCACAGGCTGATCTTCCAGGTTAAGCCGTCTTTGCCGAGGTTGGTCTGTGGATGGGTGACCATCTATCATAGCGAGTTTCCTCCGTGTCTCGGAAAGAACGTAAAGCCTTTGGTCCCGGCTGTCATTTCTAGATCTTTGACAGTCGTAACTATCAGTCGGAAGCTCTAAAGTCTGACAATCAGTCTTACCATGAAGTATCGTATTACCCAGTTACTGTGTTGTGGAGGTCCGATAGGCAGTCGCTCCATGTAAATACTGATATCCAGCTGCATCTGGTTCGACTGGAAGCCGACCCCAATAAAGTTGGGAAAAGGCTAGGCAGATGATAATGATTTAGAATGGAATGGCAAATGAAGTAAAGGAAATAAAGCAATATTTTTCTACACTAATATTATAAAGAGGAAAACTTTGTTTTTTTGTTTGTTTGTTTGTAATGGATAAACTCAAAAACTACTGGTCCGATTTCAATTTTTTTTTCACAAGTTGAAAGCCGCTTTGGTCCTGAGTAACATAGGCAAATGGGGGGGGGGGGCGAGCAAAGCCGCTGGGAAAAGCTAGTCATTTATAAAATCACAACTCTCTACCCCATACCCACCTATGTACTTTATAATATTTTGTTGAGATATATTTTCCATCTTACCTTCTAACTATCTATTATTTCACATACATACATATCGACGGGTTCCGGGCTATTTGTATTAACCGACATTTTTGAAACTTTACACCAGAGCAGTTTAAAGTTTCGATTTTTAGAAAAAAAATAATAACTTTAGCAAATCGCATTATTTCTTTAAAAAGAAGGATATTACTGTTTTTATAACATATTCCCCATAATCAGATTATTATTTTTTTCGAATATTCCTATTTTTAACGAAGATAAATGTCGCTTAAAACAAAATGACCCATATTTTACTTTTTTTTGTTCCAGGCTAAGTGACTTAACCGCCTATGATTATTGTTTCTTATTCCAGGCTAAATGACTAAACCGCCTAGGTTTATTATTTCTTGTTCCAAGCTAAATGACTTAACCGCCTAGGCATGCAAATAATGGCTCTAAGCTAAGTGCTTTAACTCAAGAGTTGGTCATATTTCAAACCCAAGCTAATTGATTTAACTACCATATCTTAAACTTATTAATGTACGGCTAATTAGTTTATGCGACTGATTTTTTTTAAATAAATTGTTTGTAATCTTACTTGAATAATGAAGTTTGCAGAAATTGGCGGGTAAAACATTGATAAATTAAAAGGTACATGAAATGAGAAATAAAACACATTATAAATTGTTTAAAGATAAGTTTTTTTATTTAAAATGACAATCACCTAGGAACAGCAGTAACTTCTTACCTTACCAAGGTAACAACTAAAGTTTTATCACAATTTTATAGGAATCAGAAGTTAAACAGTCTTTTTATTACGTAGCCTACAATCTTATTAACTGAAATAATTATTCTCATTCTTCTTCATTCCTAAACTTTAACATTTGAGTATATAAAAACTTCTTTTTTGAGATCTCTTTAATTACAAAAAAAGGTTTATCTATAACTTCTTTTAAAAATAATCACATAAAAAATAAAATACTTACATATACCGGTTGGAAGCAACCTGCATCCAGCGTCTTCCGGCGATCTTTATATGGTCGTCTGTCCATCTCGTTGGTGGACGTCCTACGCTGCGCTTGCTAGTCCGCGGTCTCCACTCTAGCACTTTTCGACCCCATCGGCCATCTGCTCTGCGAGCAATATGGCCTGCCCGTTGCCACTTCAGCTTGCTAATCCGGTGGGCTATATCGGTGACTTGACAACCGAGTTGGATTCGGCGGTTGACCTCTTTCTCGAAGTTGGACCTACCTGATTGGACTACTTGTCCGAAATGGATATATGAGTCAACAATTTCGTGTACCGAGTTTCCAACAGAGACTGGGGTGGGCACAACATTGGCATTTGACATAATTTTCGTCTTGTCCGTGTTCATTATCAAGCCCACCCGTTGTGAAACTCGGTCGAGGCCATCGAGCATCATGCTGAGTTCCTCCATCGACTTTGCCATGACTACGATGTCGTCGGCAAACCGAAGGTGAGTGATGTATTCGCCGTTGATGTTGATGCCAAGTCCTTGCCATTCCACGAGTTTGAAGGCGTCTTCCATTGCGGCAGTAGGTAAACAGTTTCGGGGAGATAACGTCCCCCTGTCTTACGCCTCTTCTCAATGGAATCGCCTTTGTGCTCTGCTCCTGTACTCGGACCGACATGGTGGCGTTATTATACAAACACTTCAACACCTCAATGAACCGATAGTCAATACGGTATCGCTGGAGTGACTCAAGTACCGCCCATGTTTCCACCGAATCGAAGGCTTTCTCATAGTCCACAAACGCTAAGCACAATAGCAAGTTATACTCTTCCGTCTTCTGTATAACTTGCCGCAGCGTATGGATGTGGTCTATAATACTATAGCGTCTTCGAAAACCGGCTTGTTCGGGAGGCTGGAAGTCATCAAGTCAGTGTTCGAGACGGTTCGTGATAACCCTTGAAAACAGCTTATAAACATGACTCAGAAGCGTGATGGGTCTGTAGTTCTTCAATAGGCTGTTATCACCTTTTTTGAAGAACAACACCACCTCACCCCTGCTCCACATTTGAGGCGTTTTGCCCTCGGACAGGACGGAATTAAAGAGTTTCTGGAGGACTTTAAATACCGGTGTTCCACCCGCTCTCAGAAGCTCTGAAGTGATTCCGTCCTCGCCCGGCGCCTTATTGTTCTTAAGCTGCTTCAGGGCCATCTTAATCTCGTACAGACTGATGTCCGGGATATCTTCGGTATAATGTCGGGACAGCTTGGCTCTTGGATCTCCTACCAAGCTGTCAACGGGCTTTGCGACCGAAGTGTATAACTGTCCATAGAACCTCTCGATCTCGCCTAAAACCTCTACTTTGGTCGACACTATGCTACCATCCTCCCGTTTCAGCTTTGTGATCCGACTTTGCCCAATAGACTTGTCCTTTGCGAACATTTTGGAGCCTTGGTTTCGCTTTATGGTCTCTGTAACACGATTCATATTAAAAAGACGCAGATCATGTCGCAAGGACTTAGATATAAGTCTATTGAGCTGCCTATATGACATCATCGGAAGACCGCAACTGTAGCAAGCGTCGTTCAGCCATGAGGTTTAAGGTTTGCTCGGTCAATTTCTGAGGTCTTTCTTTACGGCAGGGTCTAAAAAACTTAGACCCTACCGTGCGGACAGTTTCCACTAGCCCGTCGTTGATCTCGTCCACTGAAACTAAGTTCTCAAGGCAAGCAAAGCGATTAGTGAGCTCGAGTTGAAAGCTTTCGGGGTTTTGAATATGGAACCGAGTAGGTCGGAGCGTAGACTTCATCATCATCAGGCTGGACTTTTCACATTTAGCATTGATATTCAGCGAGCCTCTTACGATTCGGTGATCGCTACCGGTTTTTACCCTGGTGATCACAGAGACATCACTGAATATCCGTTTCTTGTCGGTCATGAAGAAGTCTATCTCATTTCTCGTGAAACCATCGGGACTCAACCAGGTCCATTTCCTGTGAGGCGGCTTCTGGAAGAAAGAGTTCATCATGAAGAGTTCCTCTTTCTCCAGAAAGTCGGCCAGCCTCTGTCCCCTAGGGTTCCGTTGCCCATACCCAAATTGCCCCACTCTCACCTCATCACCGCTTTTCTTGCCCAACTTTGCGTTAAATTCTCCCATAACAACAGTGAAGTGGGTTTTGGAACTATGTATGGCCCTACTTATGTCCTCATACATAGTCTCCACTTCATCTTCGGAGAATAAAACAAATAGGTTTAACAATAATCTTTAAATGTTTAGTTGAAATCCTAAATAGTTCATGCGACCGACACTTCGTTTATCTACTGCAAGCTAAATGGTTGAAGTGACAACATCTAACATTTCATGTACAGAGCTAAATGTATGGATTGATACTGGGTATGAATTTGACAAAGAGGCTAAATGGTTTAAACGACATTCTTGTATATTTACAAGGTAAAGCTAATTGTATTAAGCGACACTGGATAAGAATTTAACAAAGAGGCTAATTGTATGAAGCGACATTTCTATATATTTATAAAGTCAGGCTAAATGCTTTAACGTACGTTGCCTGTAAATTGTTGCTCCAGGAAAAAACGTTTAAACGACTGCCTGGTATTTGGTAGTCCAGCTTAGGTACACAGTTCCTAAATTTGTCCATATTTTATGTCGCTTCATTCATTGCAGCCCAAAATGGGCCCAAAAAATGCGGTTGTATTAAGCGACAAAAAAGTGCTCCGATCGTCACCAAACCCAGCTCAAATGACGCAGAAAAATTCGCTGATTCCAAATATGTATAAAAGTCTATATCGCTCAGAGTGTCGCTTAATACAATTAGCCCGGAACCCGTCGATATATAAAACATAAGGCACAAAATGTTTATTTGTTTTCTCCCATAAAAATAAAATATTAATCTAATATAAATCATAGATTACTGAAACAAAGTGGTCAGAAAATATATTTCTACAATAACATTTTAAAACCCAAACACCATTTATTTAAAACCCAACCAAGGATCTATTTTGCCAGACAACATTAACCCTTTATCATCCACACCACAAATACATCACACAAAACACGTACAGCCGTACACAACAGTCGATCATACGTAAATACGATTAATACTGTGCGCGTTTGTACCCGCTGGAATTACTATATTTCATCGCGACGAACACCTGGGCACAGTAAACAGGGCTTGTGTACTCGATTGTACGTGTTTTTCTGTGTTTTACTGTACTTGGGTGGCGTATTTATGATTATTTTTATTCAATGTTGGACATAAAAAGTGTGTTGAAGGTAGTACACTTCTAAATTTAATATTGTAAGTTGATTTTTTGACGAATCGTCTGTGACGAGTGAATGAACCCTTAAGGTGCGAACATATTATCTGACGCGTCCGTCAGCCGCGGCTGAGGGACGCGGCTTATTAAAATCTAGCCAGTACATTGAATACTACACTGTGCAAACTATCGGTCGTAAGACGCGGACGTGACCTTGAGTCGCCCTTGAGCGCTCGGACGTCCGAACAGAATCTGGCTGGCTGGATGTTTGTGTACCGTGCACACTGCTAAGCCGCGTCCCTCAGCCGCGGCTGACGGACGCGTCCGATAATATGTTCGCAGCTTTACTTGTTCAGTTTGTTTTTCGCGCTACCTGAAGTTCTAGCACGTGTAGGTAAAGTAAATACGCTGATTTCTGAATCGAAAATACAAGCACCCTGTAGAATTTAGGTAATATTTCAGTATTTCTCATAGATTTATTTAAATAGGTATATTTTTTGCTACCCTGCTCTGTATCACTCCTGAAAGAAGGCTTACCTTATTCTTTCCACTTCTCACGACGGTGTGCCTCTTCTTGCCAATGGTCACATGGAAGCAATTCAAAGTGTCCTGCCATTTTCTGCTCGGTCTACCGCGACCCCACCCAACTGTCTCAGGGCTTTCTTCCTGTGATATTCGAGCCCACAGTTGTGACGTCATCCAGCAGAAATTACCTGCCCAGTCTCACTTTAGAGTTCTGGAGTACAGCATGGTGTTTCTTATTCGGTAAATTCATTACATTAAGCAAATTATGAGAAACATTTATTTGAAAGTCGAAGTATTTACTTAACGTTTACGTTAAACTCGAGTTTACATCTCTGAGACGTTACTATGGAACTAACTAAGATTGGGTAAATCTAAAGCTTTAATATTTGGTTCAAAGTCATCATCATCATCAGCCTATAATACTTCCGCTGCTGGGACACAGGCAACCCCTTTGTGAGAGGCATTGACCCATAATGCACCACGCTGTGTGGGATGGTAGTTATCACATGTTTAAGAAATACTCGGTTTCCTCATAATGTTTTCCTTCAATATTTTGAGAGCAGTCGTGATGGAATGAATAATACGAAGTTATGCGTCGCCGAGGCCGGCCCAAAGGTAGCGAGACGACCTAGACGCGTACCACGAGAGCTGTTCCGAAGCGGCCCGGGAAAAGGTTTCATGGAAAAAAATGGTGAAAGATTACCCAACACTGGGAAAAAAGGGTAACAAAAAAAATTCGCCTGTCTGGGTTCGTACCCATAACTCGTAAGTTGTTGCCGATACCACTAAACTCAGTCGTTGCTCCAAAGTACGCTATGATAACGACAACTCTCATAGAATATACTGCATATAACTAAGCCGGATAGTGATTTAGCTCTCAAAATATGCATATATCGTCACAGTGCAGTAGCACGGAGTACTAGCAGTTAGCAGCTACTGCAGTGTTGCAGTACATCCACTGCATTGGACTAGGTTTAATTTAGTGTGTGTGCTTTCGACGTGAGTTATCCTTTATAGCTGGGGGATTGTGTTAAAAATATGTTTGGGTATTGTTGATAAAAATATAATTATTGATACTAGCTATACTGCCCATCATTTTGTTTGCGTAAAATATTGGTACATGACTCATTGCGTTCGTGTAAAATAGTGACTCACAGCGTCTCATCTTTCGAAATATTGGTAGATAAAAAATGTAATAGTTCGAATAAATTAACAATTTATAGCATACCATAATGATAGGTAACTTCCAACCATAGACAGCTTTTTATTTTTAAATGAAATCATCAGTTCCTGAGATTACCTCTACGTACAAACAAAATAATATTACTTTAATATTAAGTGTAGAATATGTTGGTCCTGTATAGTCACTCATGTTTTTCAATTTAAACTATGTAGATAAGATAGTGTTCTGTATTTTCACGTGTTAGAAAACAAATAATATCACCACGGATTTAGCATTTTGTTACTTGTGTGAAAAATAATAATTGTCACACAAATAATATCATACTTGCCTGTGGAGGATCGTAAACACTATAATAATATGTTTACGACAACTATGTACAGAACAGAAAACGAAGCATTTACTAGCGAAACAAATCGTTAAGACGAAGTTAGCAGTTTCCGATAAACAAGCATACATATGCGCATACATTGGTTCCAAGAAACTTGCTTACTCCGTTAAAGATAAAAGCAAGAGATAACCAGAAACAGCACAAAATGGCGGAACCCTTTTTAATGATTGAGATATAAAACCAATAGCTCTTTAGGTATATACGCAATACGCAGCAACATAACATTTGAGCCTACATATAAAAAAAAATGAATGGGGAATTACTGCAGTGGTAATGTGCTACGCGAAGGGCTACGGCGTAGCACTGTGCTACGAGCGGTCTACGATTTCGTAGCGTTTAGAAATTATTTAATGCTATTGTATTAACTTTTTTATTATGAATGCGAAAGTTTGTGAGGATGGATGTATGGAAGTTTTTTTTTTCTTTTACAGATGGTATAACCTGGATTAGCATAAAGGATAGATTTACTCCGGTTTTTATGTTTTCGTGAGATAATTTTTGATACAAAGCGGACGAAGCCGTTGGCAACAGCTAGTAATACACTAAAACTATAACATATTCTGTGTATCTTTTTGACTACGTCCTGCAAGCAATTTTCCAATCAGCACAATCATGCTCCTCAGAGCTTTAAAAAAAAAACGAAAAAAGGGAAACCTTTTTCCCAGCTCGGCTAAAGATATTATGTCTATCAATATAACTGCAAACTAGATACTCAAGAAACAAAATAGAACGCCCATAAAAAAATGTATCTAGCGAGGGTCAACAAAAATACACAAATGTATCCCATAAAATGATCATTGTGGATTTTTCTCACACCAAAACTACGTACAAAACGATTATGACGTCATTACACCGGATATTAGGGTCTTGACACATCAAAGTCAGCTGGATGGGAATCGCCGACATAAATTTTTAGTGACCAATAAATAAAGGTATTTGAGCAACGTGAAGTAGGTTCAGGGTTCCGCGGTCTGAAGTGTGAAACTATGCGCAAAGTTATTTTGGATTATGATAGATTACGGTTTATTGAGGACAGTGTGTGTGGGTTTGGTGTCGAAGTGCTGTGTTAATGAGAAACTAAAATAAAATTGGACTATTAGCTTTTTTTTTGCATTTATTTTTTACAGTTATCGACGAAATACAGTAAAAAACACGTGTTGCATGTCAAAATGTTAACAGAAAATTAAAAACGTGTAGAATGATTTCCAAATTTGGAAAATCTTGTGGAATTATTAGTAGGTTTTCAAACTGCAAATTAAATTGTTAGTTTTATTTTACCATCACGCTGCTGATGGTCACGAGCCAGGCAGGCTTAGGCCCAGCGCCCACTATCGGCATCGGCACGGCTGAGGATTTTAGTTGATAAAAAGCATTATACAAAGTAGAAAATGCCGATGCAGTAGCCTCAAGCATACCGAAGCGGTATTTTTGTTACTCCGGTCATATAGGTATTATGGAAATTTCTACTTTATTACCATGAAGTTAATGTATAATGCCGATAGTGGAAGCCGGGCCTTACTGATACCTATCTCCAGTATCCTACTGTCAGCCGTTGTCATATTTAACTGATTTAGGTTTTCTTTTATGGTATTTATGGTTTTTTATGTCAAGTACCTAATAAAGGGTGTCATAAAAATCGGTTAGATGAACGGTCATAAAATGCGGTAATACACGCTTTGATTACCGTCATTACCGATATTATCGGACTATCTTCTCGACACGAATTTGACGCTGTATAGAAAAGACTACTAGAACACTTTAACGACGGCGAAGTATTGATTTCAGAAACTATTAATTTAGTTCACCTAATTTGGTGTTTGTGTATGTGACTTTGAATGTTAGTGGAAGGCCGATTGCGATGGAAGACATCTGTGGACGCCCCTTGCCCTATCTGAAGGATATAAGACATAAGTCAAGTAAGTTAAGCTGAATAACAGTATATCTGAATGAAGAATGACTACAAGAGTAATAATATGTACGGTACTGGGAACAAAAGTGTTAAAGTTCATAACGCATACATTTTCTTTAGAACCATACATCTTACTAAGATTCGCACTTTACCAATGTTTTATACGTCTCATGGGCTGCAGTCATAACATTCAACGGGGAGCCGTTAGTAATGTGTCCCAAATATGTATTTATTTTATATCAACATAAATCATAGTAACGTAGGAAAGAGGACGGTATATGACGATCATGTATGTATTCCATGCAAATAGCAAAACAAAATGGTTGCGGGGCAGCCATTTTGTTTCTTTCTATTTTAGAACTATCGCAAAAATGTTTTATGGCAACCTTTTAGAGATATGTAGGATACAGTCATATCTCTAAAAAGTTGACACACAACACCTCTTACAAGTTTAATGATAATTAAAATCACTTTAGATATTTTGGCAAATGGACTTGATTTGTAATGCCGCACAGCGCACATCATCGCATATCTAGACACACGGCAAATTACCATCCTTACCTTATTGCTACGCCAACAATTCGCACTAAGCGTTTCCAAACGCCTTTTATAATGCGGACAGCGAAGGAGTGGAACTCTCTGCCTGTGTCTTGTGTTTCCGAGCGCATACAACCCTAATCTCTTCAAAGTTAGAATGAACAGGCTTCTTCTGGGTAAGCTCGCTCCATCGTCAACCTTGTCTTAGTCACTCCTGACCTAGACTTAGGTCAAAAGCAGACCCATTGTACATACACAAAAAAACAGCGTACGCGCTATTAACGATAGAAGCTCAAACAGAGGCCCTAGCAAGAGTTTTTTCGTTTATGTGACGTAATGTAAATGCGAACTTTAACGTGATGGACAAACATGTGAGTAACCTCGTTCATAAACTTTTCACTGTCTTTCCACTGTCCGTACGATTTACGTCGTATATGCTTTAAGTACGAAGTATGGTCAAATACGTAGAATTCGTGCTAGGCCTCTCTACGAATAAAAATCTTTTTAGAATCACACTTTTTATTTTATAGTTCCTTTGGGTACCGTTAGCCTTTACTAACAACGTTCGCGTTTTACTTTATACTTATTAAATTACAAAAAAGTAAAACACGAGTTCCTTGTTCATTATGCTAAAATAACTTTGAAAGTTTGTTTTGATCGTGTTTAGGTTTGATATATTTTTTTGGTGTTTATGTTTTTTCCATTTATATCTGTTCAATTTATGTTGAGGTGTGAAGATTTCCTTTCCCTCACACTTTCAGCCTCTTCTACTCGTATTTTTGATTCTTAGAAGGAGGTGACCACTTTTCAAGCTTAAGCTCAGCCTAACCCAAGTATAAGGCTTGATGAGATGAATGTCCTTTCTTATATTATGTTTATTTTTGAGCTCTTGGACCGACATCAATACTATTGTCAAAGAAAAACTGTCAATGCAGTTATCATTACGCTCCTTGAACGCGTTCTTAGCTCTGTATTTTCCAAGCAGATAAATTGATCTAGATTCGTGTCTTGAATACAATATAGTTCTTTAGATATCTGTATCACTTTTTGCTTCGTAAGAAGCTTCTGTGTACGAAGATATCGAAGGGGAACAGCTTGCTACTTTACTTAAAATATTCTATGATTGCAACATCATAGAATATTTTTTGTTTAAAAAAAAAGCTGGTTATGAAAACTCTGGCGTGACGACTACGACACGTTTGAGCCAGATTGACTGTTGAAAACTGCACAGAGGAAGAAGTGAAAAGTTGTGGTATGTAAATAAAATATTTTTCTTTGTATGATATTTATTTGAGGTCTTTGTACTCTACATATTATGCTGATCGGTCTATATTCAAACTGTCTCAAATCTTCAATGAATATAGAGTAAAATTGTTACACTAATCTGAACTACCCTTCATTCTCTTTAATATACTTAAATAAATCGCAGATTTCACATCAAATTACACAGTATCTAGATTTCCCTTTCTGGAATTATATTTAGCTTATATTATATTTAGATATATTCCAAAAAAATACGAGTTCTGTTTGTTGCGGAAGCGGGCATCATCGGAGTGTGAAAACCGGGTATTGTCGGCAAATTGTCTTACAATTGAATTCAGCTCGCGAGCCGGGTTGCGTCAAACCATTGAATAAAATTGTTCAGAAGAGTTGTTTGATGACTGGAAATTTTTATTTTGCTTGTGTTACTTTAAACCGAGGTAGAAGGTTACTATAAAAACGCGATAGAAATAATGCTCCTGGGTTCAAAACCATAACTCGTAAATCGGAGCTGTTAGGTATACCTCAGAAAAACTGTGAAAAGGAAAACATTGTGGGAAACCGGATCTGTAGGACAATCGGTTTCCTCACAATATTTCATGAAAAATTCGAAGACAATTTGATGATTTTGGCCAAAAATCCCCCTTGTTTTTTCGGTTGCACCTTGCGTTTCGGGGACACAAATTGCTTTTCTGACAATCCTGCGACCCCGGTATTTTTCGTGACCCCGGGACACAGCATTTGGAAGAGATTTACATTAAATATTGGGTAGGTAAGTAACATTAAAGATAAAAATGAAAAAGTGCACAACTGATGGCGCTAATAAATAGATTTTCTGTTCTTCCTTTTCAGTGGTTAGACCAACATGAACCGTTTTCCGCTTAGCAGTAAAACGCGTGGCAATTTAATGACATTTTAATTGAAAACCGTTCTATTTTTGGAAAACCAGAAATAAATGTTTTTGAGTTTCTCTCATGTGTGGATAATACTATTAGTAGTAGAATTAAATTAAGTAAAAGTAGGTTATAAAGTTTATTGAAATTACTTTTTTATGTCAAGTAATAAAACTTGTCTGTGGGTAGTGGAGATAAAAAGTAATCGACATTTATAGGCAAAGTAATTTTTGAAGTGTCGAAATGATTTTATTCAGTGTGAAAATATTCCAACTCAGAAATAGTATAAAAATACACATTTTTTAGGAACATCAAGGATTTTGTTCGGTACAAATTAGAAAGTCCCTTCCACTCCGGCCAGGGCGGGAGGACTCATTTGATTTAACAACGTAAAAAAAGGCGTAACCCACGTGTAATAATCTCAAGGGAACTTCATTCCAGGATAAAGTTATGTTGATTAACCCGGTTATAAACTACCCATAGATCTCATTTCATCTACATCCATTCAGCAATATTCGTGTGTCATCCATTCATCCGCACGCATTAACTTTGACATAATTTACTTTGACTATAATTGACAATTCTATTTCATTTCATTAACATGTAATTATTATGAACTTTGATGTATTTAGATGTAAATTTAGGGACAAACCACGTTCCGAACTAAATGTTGCATGCCTAGAGCAGAATATGGTGACACCACAACTTTCCTGTTCTTCATAAACCCACCTGTAAAACTACCCATATTTGCAATAAATGATTTTGAATTTGAATTTGAATTTCTCATTATTAAGTAGGTAGTAAGATAGTCAACACCTAACTCCAAAATAGAACATCTTCATTATCTGCCACCATCCATCAAACACACGAGAAACAACCCAAAATAGAGTAAAACTCATTACTTCGAACAACAATCAATCAATTTTGAATTCTATTTCTCCACAATAAAATTGAAGATCGATTGGAGTTTTGCCGCTGAACAAAAAGCACATACCTAGATCATGGTTGCCTTATATGTTACATTAGTGGTAAGCGATCCGGGTACGACATTATGCCACTTCAATAGAGCTGGGATTTCGCGTGAGGCACGCTAAACGTTTCATGTTGAGGAGGATCTACGGGGCTTTAAGATGTACGGGAACGCTAGGAAATATTCCGAGATGTTCTTACTTTTTACCGACTTCAAAAAAAGGAGGTTATCAATTCGACCCGTATGTATGTAATATTATCAGAACTGCCCAATTTTCATAAATGTTAGTCTATATCAGCGTCTGAACAAATCTGCCAAATTTCACAAGTGTATGTATGTTGTATGTATGTATGTATGTTTTATGTTTGTGCACGCATATCTCCGGAACTACAAGTTCGATTTAAGTAATTATCTTTTTGTTGTACTAGGTATTGTTCAACTTAGGGTACACTGCAAGTTTCATCAAAATCGGTTCAGTAGTTTTAGAGATATGGATTTTTTTATGTTGTGACGGATTACAAGATTAGTGCATATGTAAGAAAATTATGTATTTTACAAGAATTTGGGTTGACTATTTAATAAATAAACTAAAAAGGGTAAAATAAAAAACTTTTTCAAAAAAGTAACCGACTTCAAAAAAACAACAAAACAAAACAAAAAAGGGTGAAATAACCTAATTAATAACTTCTTTCGGAAGTCGGTGGCTAAAAATCAATGAAATAAAATAAAAAATAAAGCCACCGACATCCGAAAGAAGTTATTAATTAGGTTATTTCACCCTTTTTTGTTTTGTTTTGTTGTTTTTTTGAAGTCGGTTACTTTTTTGAAAAAGTTTTTGTTAGGTCTTTTTAGCCGCGCCGCGCCACGCGCCTGCCTGCGCCTGGTATTTCGTACAAATATTGGACCCGCCACGCGTCGCTGCTTCTTTCACGCGACCTATCACGCAATCATAAGTCAAGAGACACATTACTGAGACATCACGCTTAATGAGGTAAGTTCCTCTGTACCACAGAAAGTGTGCAGTCGTTACTTTTAGTCAGACGTTCAAAAGTGTAATCACCAGTCTTACCAAGAAGTATCTTATAACCCTGTTAGTGGGCTGCGTAGTATTCAGCAGCATTCAGTTCGTCCGGAAGCCGACCTAATTATTGTGAAAAGACAAAGCAAATTATGTCTGAGAAAGACAGCATTAAAAGTATCCAACCTGAAAAGAAATGAGTGTAAGGTCACAAATTTTGTACGGAAAGGTAAATGTGATTCTCAGTACCTATAAAACAAGAAGTAAAAAAAAATGTTTCATCAGAAGAGAAATGTTGACGACATACTAACTCCTCTGAATTCGAGACACTTTTATAGATATTATTATAAAATCCAGCGCCACGTCTCATTGTTTGTCTTTTCGCGCAAAAAAAAAACTCAAAAACTATTGAACGGATTTTAAAACGGTTTTGATCGATAGGCAAAGCTACAGGATTTTGCGAAGTATAAGATCAATCAACGTCGGGATACTCTGATATAGTCTTTTCAGTAGTGCACTGCTTTCGATTGATTATGAAGGCTTTTTCTTCAAATAACTCCGTAAGATTTTTACCTGCAAGAAATTCACCAAAAGGCCCGTTCAAAATGTGTCCCCGTATATCAACACGCGTGCATGTGAAAGGAATTCAGCAGAGTAAACTCAAGTTGTACGCTTTTGTGAGGGCGCCAGTGTATGCGTGAGCAATGTCGCCAAATTACTTCGAATATTATATTTGCCACTAGTCTCAAACAACATTCAAGAAGTTGTCTGTAGCTACCGTCTACACTTATTGTTCCTTCATCACATCACAAATTATCTACTCTTAATGTTGCCACAAGAATGTACTGTAGTTTTCTTAAAAATTGTTTGTATTTCATAGTGTTATGATAATGTTTTCAATAAATGGGTTGGTATATTTTACCTCCCAGGGCCGATGATATCGCAACCGATGGATGCAAGTAGCGGATTGCTGTTTGGCATGGTGCTCTAACCAAACCAACCAACCTGCACTGGGCCCGCTTGGTGGATTACGGCCCTCTCCCTCTCACAGAGAGGAGGCCTGTGTCCCAGCAGTGGGAACATTATAGGCTGATGATGATGGTGCTCTAAGGTCTTCCGGCTAATGGAGATGATGGTGAAGATTGATTTATACTCATTTTATAAAGCTATTAGTTTGTTTTGTAGAACGTGCTAATCTCAAGAACTACTATTTCAATTTCGAAAATCTGTTACTGGATAGTCCTTTTATTGAGAAAGGTTTATAGGCTGTAAAAAAATATGCTACGAACAATGGGAGCCAATCAGCGGGAGTAATACCACGGGGAACAGCTAGTCTAAAAAATTAAATAGGTGCCTCGCGAGGCATTTGCTTCGCGCGGCAAATGCCTCGCGAAGCTGTTTGTTCTGTTTGGACGTGCAATTGTTTTCGACCGAGACACGAAACAAAATACGCGAGCAAAACAAAAGCCAACACTGGATGGCTCGGGCGCTCGGTCGATCGCCCGCGGCAGCGCGCGCACTTTCCTCGGCCGAGACACGTCCACACTAACCGAGCTGCTTGGCGCGGCAAGTGCCTCGCGAGGCTGCTCGTTCTATGTGGAGGTGGACGCACCTAATACATTGCTGGTATTCACTTCAGTTACGTCGAAGGCGAGCCTCTCAAACATATTTGAATCCAAACAAACAACTAGGCAATAGGAATTTCTGTATTAGATGTGCAAGTACAAAAGCGAGCCTTTGAAACATCCTCGGATTCAGGTGCATTACTACCTACTACCTACTATTTGATCAATACGAGGAATTTTCCTTTTAGACACACTGATCTACAGGCCAATAATTCCAAAACACAATTTCTCTAAAAACAATTTGTTTTAAGCCCTAGAGGCGGTTTTAGTAAAGTTAGAGACCAAAGGTTCCATCTACAGACAAAAATAAAATACTGGTTGCGTAAAACGGTCTTACAGTTTTTTTTTTCAGAATCAGTTATAAATTGATTTAAAAACAAAGGTAACAGATATAATAAAAAAAAAAACTCCTAAATGCCTGTCAGCCAGTAATGTGCCCAAGAATCTGGCCGCCTGGCTAAGATGATTAAAAAATAACTTACAAAATACCACAATGAAACGAAAAAAGGGCAAGTAAGTAACTCAAACAAAGCTATGGAAAGCGAAGTTTATAATGAACTTGAAATGAACGTTCATTTTCATGTGTATCCGGGTTGCTTGCCAAATAAAATGCTGATACAAAATAAACGATTACCATACAAAACATAAAACAGTATTATTCGTTTCCTGAGTATATTTCTTGAAGGTCAGAACCGATAATATCGGGTTGAAATGGACATAAAACAGTACATTATGCGATGTATGTATGACTTTCTGTTGCCAACGATTTTGCACGCTTGTATGTCGGAAGTTATCCCACGGGAACTTAATAGTGTGATCAAAGATTATCTTTGGAAAGAAAAATTGATTGAAAAAACCTGCGACCTTTGGATTCAGTACATCAGTATTATGGTGATGGCGCTAAATGTCACATTGAGACGTTAGAAATGGAATGAAGAATTCACCGCTGCAGGTAAGAACCACGGTAGCTCAGTTGGAAATGAGCGTGGATTTACTGAATCCGAAGGTCGCACGTTCAAATCCTGCACGCGGTTCGAATTTTTCTTTCCAAAGAAAATCTTTGAAAATTCGCTACGCAAGCGTTAATGCGTTTAATATTTATAGAATATTAATAGTGTGATGTATGTGTTATTCCAGACTATAACCTATCTCTACACATTTCATCCTGGAAATCCATTCAGATGTGATTGAGTTACAAGATTCTGAAACATAACTCCAACAAACGTTTCTCCGTTGAACGATTCGCCGACACAACGATTCATTCCTGGACGGTTCGACGACAGAACCTTTCCACGACGAACGTTTCGCCGACAGAACGATTAAGTCATGAGTATTGTGTTTCATGAATTATTGTATAAATGAAGCCAATTAGACGAAGCCCCGCTGCGCGGGGCTTCTATTTCTGTGTTCAGGGTTTAATTGAACCTAACTAACCGAACCTCGGGGTGCTCCTGATGTCGGATTTAGTTAATAATATTATAATGTCAAACCATGTCTTTGTCGACGAATCGATCTTCGGTGAAAGATTTTGTCGTCGAATCGCCTATGAATGAATCGTTGTATCGGCGATTCGTTCAGCGGAGAAACGTTCGTCGGAGTTATGTTTCAGAGTGGAGTTACATACATCCTTCCATCTATCTATCCTTTCAAACTTATATTATTTTTACATATTATTTTTATTTTTATATTATAATATTATTTTTCACTTCCTACTTCCTGTCTCCCTTAATATTATAAAGGTAAAAGTTTGTCATGATGGATGTTTTGATGTTTGTTACTCTTTCACGCAAACACAACTGAACGGATTTGGATAAAATTTGCTAAACTTTCTCCGCCTTAAAAACCCGTTGAACGCTTGTCTAAAAAAAGTGTAACTGCAAAACGACCCATAAGCCTCCTGCAGACACACGCGATTAATCGCGCGGGGCGATAAGTCGCGGTCCATTCGCAGTATTTTTAGAGTGGAAATTAGCTTGGCTCGTTGTCGCAGCGCGATTAATCGCGTGTGTCTGCAGGAGGCTTTATATCAAGGAGAAATGTCAAGTGTTCAACGGGTGTTTAATTTTTTTGTTAGTATGTATTGTTTTTATTCCGATTTTTATCTTCCCGTGGGTTAATTTTCAAGTTGTAGAAGGCGCAGCCGCAGATAGCAGCAATATTTTTGTTGGCGCAGTGGCTTTTTTGACAATTGATTGTCAGGTTCGAATTTAGCTTCAAATATTTTTTTATTTGACGTATTGGTCAGTCAACAGGAAATGATGTTTGCTGGTGTAGTTATTTAAAAAAACACAATATAATTTGCATGTCGTTTTTATTTTTTCATTGCTATGTATTTTTTAAATTTATTACTGCCTTTTTCATTTATCTATTCATTAATATTATCTCTCCATGACCAAAAACGGTTAGGACTATGCATATAACCTGATTTCGAGTTTTGTTAAAAATAAACCATTGCGTTCTTTGGAATAGAAACTCCATTCTCTCAAAACAGACATTTCAATTTACCAGCCAGATTAGTCGACTCATCAATTCTATACGAAATTTAGTAAGACGGTAATTTCGCAATTTACTCCGAAAGCTGTTCTACCGCCTTCTTAGATCTGTGGTAAGCCTCAAATTTAGTGGATATTAAACATAGTGAAACAGTTCGGTTGGCACAAAATGGAGACGTCGAGCGAAGTAATAGTCTTATCTTTGTTGAATAAATGGCTGCGAAACTTATATTTTGGCTAAGTTTTCCATAAAACTTTGTTGTAGGAAAGAGCTGTAGTTGTGAATAATTTAAGAGCTATTTCTTTGTGTGTTGCCTAGGGTATATTTATTCTTAATTTTTTAAGCTTTATGGGAAAAAAGTAAAGGATTTGATTTTTTTTCAGAATCGCGGTGCGAATTAATAGTTTTTTTTAAGTATTACCTAGGTAAATAACTTGGAATTTTCCTGTGTCGAAAGTGTATTTACAAACATTTAAACTTGCATACACAAACAGCCAGCCTGTTTGCCTGTGTATGTTTGTTTGTTTAGTTAAACGCACTAAACTCACAAAATATTGGTTCGAATTGAAAAAAAAATATTTTTATGTTGGATCGTCCATTTGTCGAGGAAGGCTTTAGGCTATATAAAACATCACGACCAAACATCAGGAGGCGAGGCAGCTACAAAACATCAGGAGCCGAGTAGCGGTCGTGAATTCAAGGACAATAGCCACTTAGATTTACAATCCAATCCTGGTTCTCTTACATCTTAATCCACCAGTCACAAATACTCAAGCCAAGCTACAATACCTCGGCTTCTTAAACGTTTACCTAGTCCTGAAGCATTGTTCAATTTGTATAATTTCCCACTAAAATAACTTACCGACCTACTTACACTATTGTCTTTGTATTTATTGTGAAAAGGCGTAGGTTTACCAGTGGCGTGCCTAGAGTTTCAAAATAAGGCAAGCCCAATAAAATTTCAACCGATTTTTATATACAAATACACTGATCTATTAAATTTTCGTTTATGCGATTTACTATTCTGAGAAATACATAGATTAGGCGTCGGTTTTAATGAAGAAATTAACTGTTTTTTCTGAGAAAAGTTTAAAGATTTTACCTTATCTTCGCCAATCAAAACTTGAACGCATTTTAAATCCTCACAAGGTACAATTACCTCCATTGTTGTAGGTAAGTCACCAAAACAATTGTATCACTGAGATAATCTAATAAAACACTTAAAAAACTTTAATAATAATAATAATAATTATTATTATTAAAGATAATAATAATTATCTTATCTTATTATTGAAAAAGATAAGCAAATCAAGTATCTTGATTTGGCTCGCGAGGTTGTCGATATGTGGGATGTGGATTCAGCGATCATTGTGCCGATAGTCGTGTCGGCCCATGGCTTAATTGCCAAGAGCCTCGACCAACATCTAAGGAGGCTCGCTTTAGGCAGCTGGATCAAGGGCCTGATTCAGAGAGCAGTTCTTCTGGACACGGCGCGCATTGTTAGGAGGTTCCTTTCTCTGGAGCCCTGACCGTCGGTAGCTTGGACCCTGTTCCCGATACCGGTGGGCCACTATTATTTATATTTTTAAATGTTTTTTATTATATTTCTTTTAATTTTGTGAAAATATTTAAAAATGTACATAATGAGGTAAAAAAATGAATAAAGAGATAATAATAATAATAGTAGCAATAGTACAACTCCAGCCGGGGGTTGTCCTTGGATGTATTCGCATAGTTCATACAGGGATAACCGCCGGTTGGAGCCTCATTTCATTTTAAATGCGTAATGGGCCTCTGCAAGATGGCTTCGGCTCCTGGCACGCCTTTAAAAAGTCCGGGATCCCTTGATCCCGAGATCTTTAAAGATATTTAAAAATAATAATAATAATAATATTCCACAACTATCACACAACGCCATCTAGTCCCAAGCTAAGCAGAGCTTTAACACCAAAACTTTTCCCCATCAAGCAAATGAGACTGAAGTTAGTTGCACAAATACCGGCACGGTTCTTGAGCGCTCGGCGTAAGAGTGGGGATCGCTTTGCGCATTGTACACTTATCGACAAATGAAATGCACAATAAAACAAATAAAACGCACAAAACAACGAATCCCGAGTGGCGGCTATGACGCGATGCGCTACGGCACGCTACGCGGGCTAATCACTACACTTTCCCCGCCCCCTTCCTCACTTCATCTACCAAAGGGACCTAATAACTCACTTCTGCGCAGGTGAAGGTTAGCGCTCAAGATCCATGCCGGTAACTTGTACGCAGAGTTGTTGTCATTTAGGCAAAAAAAAGTCGCCAGGTATATGAAAATTCTAGATAGATGTCGCAATTTTTTTTTATTTTTAAGATATTTTATTGTATTGTACAGTTCCTCAATTTTTAATATTACCCGAACAATGTTAAATTACCCACAAAAATATTATTTTCTGTGTTCATTGTTCAAAGTGTAAACATGTTTTTGAGATAAATTACGATTATTACATTGCTTGAATATTTAATTTCGTTATTTTAAAAAGTCGCTAGTTTTTATTGTTGCTAAATCTTAAAAAAAGTTTCCAAACACGTTAAAAATTTCCAAGATCTCACAACGTCGCTATAAAACAGCAACACTGCGTTGGCAAGGCGACACAAGAGGCATAAGGACCTGTATCCATTGCCGTTAATAAATTAAAAAAAAAGGCGACACAAGGTCACGCATACGCGTCCTTAAACAAGACTAGGCTGTATGGCTTTGTTCCTTTGCCTGCCTTTTGGCGAATTTTATAAACAACAACAGCATACGCGTCCAACTTCAGACGCATCAAGCCTGGCTTAAATGTTCCATACTGATCGATTTGTAGACGCACAAGGTTCTAACTCGTTATACGGCACATCGCTTCAGGTGCGAAAGAGACAGAGATAGTATTTGAAAGCCCGGTATAAGCCGGTACGTGTAAGCGAGATAGCTATATGTAGACGATGGCGACGCGATGTGTAGTAGTGTGCGTGACAGTGCGTGTGGCATAGGTACTAGGTAGATATTTTGTGTTATTTTGATAAGAATTAAGCGCGCGAACTTTTAAATAGTTCGGGTTTGATATTGAATCTCTATCGAGCATTTTAATTAAGGCATGCCGGGCTTTTGGGCTTATATGAAGGTACCGCCACTGAGGTTTACCTACAAAATTCTAAGTTATTTTAGTTGTCATAGAAAAAGAAACAGTTCTGTGAAAAATGGTATTGAGGTAAGTATATTTTTTTAGTATTTGTTTTTAACTTAACAATGTCTTTGATTTAAAAGCCAAAGGCGAAACGTCCTACGTAAAACTTCCAATAATATTTAAAACATTGCGTAAAATTGGATAAAACCGCGAGAATCTTCCTTTATTATTGAGTTATTTCAGTGCAATCATAACGATTGCTTTTGACTAAAAAGATGCAAGTAGATGATATGATAAAGTTATGAACTTTTTTTTTAAATCTTTCGCCCTGAGAGGAATGGAAATTCAAACTCATGTTGAGTCAAATCCAGTGTGTTCCTTTAATTGCCCTTTACGTTTCAGGGTCACAGTACCTGCGTAGACAGCCCCGTAACCATGATAAGAACTACTGAGGTTCACAAAAGCAATGAGGTGGCAGAATAAAAGAAACCCTATTAAATTTTCCGAATATTTGACCTTTCTGAAAAACCTCATTAATATGGTGCCAACCTTCTCCCGTTTTGTGATTACAAGTTTAAAGGCAGTTTAATTATAGATTCTGATAAATATTATGTCATATGTCCAAGATAATAGGGTCTAGTTCGTCATTATAACTACCCACATCGCTTTAACATTAATTAGAAAGGACATCCATTTAGAAACGTCGGTCAGGCCTTATCAGTTGTGCCGACGGTATAATTAGGAGATACTGTCAGATCATCTTGTTAAATACCTTACAAATCGATTTTCTTAAGAAAGGGAAGATTATTAGAGGTGTCAAAGCGTGGGTTTGTTAGAAGTCACTGAAGCATAAATGAGCTTTGGTTAGTAATCTACTATGAAGTTGTTATGGCACAATGTTTTAACAAATTTTATACGCATTAACGCCTTTATTTACTCTCATATCGTTAAATTCAAAATACAAAACTCAAAACGAGTTTAAAATGACGTACTTTACACACAGTATATCGAAATGAAATTAAAAAATTAAACTATGACACTATTTCTCTAACAAAATAATATTATTATATTTTTTTTTCATTACGATACAGATTACAGATCATAGATACATCCATTTGATTTTTTTATCTGTGGCTGCGCGCGCTGTGGCCCATGCGCGGTGATAACAGGTATTTTGGCGCCATAATACTGTGTCAATCTTTATATTTTATTTGATAAATTCGTGACGGAAGGGACTGTCAGACTCGTACTGACTAAGATCCACCGTGTTATTTCAATATCTTTACTTTCCATGGACACGGCAACCTGCTTACAAAGTTTCGTGAACGCAATAGCATCTGCATGAGTTATTAAGCTTTTTTGTGAAAAGAAAAAAAAACGATTACAAGCAGAACTTGAACTAAGTCATCGCAGTCATGCTCAACAAGGTCGAATTCTTTATTCCATATTCAACACCTCACCTCTTATGCACTTCAGTTTGAATCCAGTTTCTTCTAGCTAGTGACTGCTTCATTGATCCAGTGGTCGTAATTGCCACTGCTGTTTATGGGATCCCACGTTTCTTTTCATTCCTAGATCCGGCAATGTGGTATTGAGTGTTTTCATGAAGAATTTCATCGTAATATTCACGGAGTCTGAATTTGTGCCCAATTGACAACAATCGGTGCACCCTGAACATAACCGACAAAGTGAATGATTTATATTTTTACATATCTCTTGCTCTGTAAGTACACCCTTACACCCCTGAATGCCGGGGTGTATGACTATCATTACAGCATAGGTTTTGGAATTTGAAAAAAGAACTGTCATACTCATACTGCACGAAGAATATTTTTAAAAAGTTAATTTTTTTTTTCTCGGTATCGATTAATTACTCGAATCGGAATCTAGACAATTTATTTTATAAAGATTTTATTTTAAATATGGAACTATTTGTTTCCACATCGTATGTTAGATGGAATCGATTTAAAAATCAAACTGGCCAGCAAGATTTGACGCGCTTGTGTGCGTGAAAAAAAAAAAAGGCAGTCTACTAGTAGGCGCGAAAGCATCGCGAAAATAATTAATTTTCTTGTTTGAGTTCTTTTTCAAAAGTTTTAAACATGTCTAGTGACGAAGACATAGATCTAACGCCCGATTTTATTAAAGAAAGGGCAAAAACAGTTGTCGAAAATATATTACCGCCGAACTCGAAAGAAAGATATGTAAAGGCATACGACGAATTTATGAAATGGCGGTCAGAAAAAAAAGTGAAATCTCTTTCTGAAAGTGTTTTTATATCATATTTTGATGAATTATCTAAGAGGCTACAACCTTCCAGTTTATGGTGCTTTTATTCCATACTAAAATCTACAATGATGCCAAAACATGACGTGAATTTGAAAGATTTTTCTAAACTTACTGCTTTCTTTAAAAGGCAGTCTGACGGCTTTAAAAGCAAGAAATCGAAGGTATTTACTGCAGAAGAAGTACAGAAATTCTTAAATGAAGCTCCGGATGAAATTTATTTAGCAATAAAGGTACCTACGTATTTACTTGCCCTTTTTAATAAGTTACCAAAATATTTCACAAAAATACTATGCGAATTTGGTGCCTTTAATACAACTTATGTCTTTTTTACAGGTTGTTCTAATTTTTGGGATATCGGGAGCCTGCAGAACCGTGGAATTGACAAACTTGACAATAGAAAATGTAGAAAAACGTAACTCATACATCATCATAACATAGTCGGGCGTAAGCATCAATTGCATACTCGGGTTAATTAGCGCCTTCGCTTCGCTCAGGCGCCAAAAACCTCGTATGCAATTGATGTCATACAGCCCTTGGTTAATAATCTACTATAAACTTTTCCTTATAATAGGAATTTCTCCTGTATTGTAGGTGTAAATGTACTTGTAATGTATTGATTCTCCACAACGTTCAGGCAGACCCAGACATCCACAGAATAACGTCTCTATTCTCTTTGCTATTCTGGTCAAGTCCATGAGGCCGCTTCTATTGCTCGTTCAATAAGGTCTAGACGAAACTAATCAGAACCAATCTACCACCGCTTCATTTAACTTAACGCCTTTATCTTGGAAAATAATGCCGATTGCTTCTTATTGATTGGAAACTATTGGTCGCATAGAAAAAATGGTAAGACATTTCTTCGTTGGATGGATAGTAAGTTCTCTACAACTTTCGACATGTTCCTTTATCGCGTATAACCTTATTTATTTTAGGTTATACGATATAAGATAAATTTTATTTTATTATTTATTTATTATTATATTTGAGTTGGGTTTGCTCTTGATTCTAGCCTAGGTCAGATGTGACAGGGAATCGGATTGTTTCCTTTAGTAACACAGAGGCAGGTAGAGAATTTTTTGCTATTTTTCTCCGTGCTTTTTCAGAATATATAAAATAACTGTTATACACCCTATAACAGTTATTTTATATATTCTGAAAAAGCACGGAGAAAAATAGCAAAATTATGTTTTATTTATATTTGACGGAATCTTCTTTTCGAAACATCTGAAAAATTAAATTGCGTCTTATAAATGCTACCTAAAGTGTAACTTTTCAATAGACTAAAAGTACTATATATAGATTCAAAAAGATGAAAACGACTTTAAAATTCGGTTAAATTTAAGAAGTAAGTACGGTTTAAACTTTGATATTTACGGTTTTGTTAACGTTCTTGTTGGATTTTAAGCGATTTCCCTCGATTTAAACGTCGTCGTTAAACATTTTATGTGGTAATAAACTGTTAGAAGTGTGGACGCCTACGCTAAATAGATAGCAAACCTTTTTATATACCGAACTTGTACTTGTCAATTCTCTAGGCTCTTTCTCTTGTCTGCATACATTGTGTACTGTCATACCGATATATTTAGTTACGCGTTAAATACATAGTATAAATTAAATAAACGCCTTTGTTCTTATTGCATCAGGTTATGGGCCCAGTCAAGCCTGCCGTTTAGCGTTATTTCCAAGTTTTATTCAGTACTTACAAAGATAGAGTAAAAGTAAAATCTGACGGGTATAACCTCACTTTTTGTTACCGGCTCGCGAGTGATTTTTCTTTTCAGCTATTTTCAGATGTACGATTATATATTATAAATATGGCTGGAACTAACACTATGTCGATTGAGAAGTTGAAGGGTCGCGAAAATTGGGCAAATTGGAGTTTTGCAGTCAAGGCATACTTACAACATGAAGAGTTGTATAGCTGCATTTTGAAAGCACCAAATGCTTCCGATCCTAACGCAGTTAAACAAGACACCAAAGCAAAATCAAAGTTGATCTTGTTGGTCGACCCAATTTTATATGTGCACATACAGGATGCACAGAATGCAAAACAGGTGTGGGACAATTTGACAAAGGCATTTGAAGACCAAGGACTGACACGGAAAGTTGGCTTATTAAAAGAATTAATTAACACTAATTTAGAAAGCAGTTTGTCAGTGGAAGACTATGTGAATAAAATTATGACAGCCGCGCACAAATTAAGAAATATAAATTTTCATGTGGACGATGAGTGGTTGGGCACATTAATGCTGGCAGGGCTGCCAGAAATGTATAAGCCCATGATTATGGGCTTGGAGAGTTCCGGTATGAAGATTAGTGCTGACTTAGTAAAAAATAAATTACTACAGGAAGTGAAAATGTCAGACACTACCGCACTTTATACAAACACAAGAAAAAATGCGCCCAAAAGTGACAAAAAAGGTCCTAGATGTTTTAATTGTAATAAGTACGGACATCTCAGCAAAAATTGTTGGCATAAGAAGACAAACAATAATAAAAAAACAGATAAAGACACAGGTTATGTTGCAGCTTTTTCAGCATCCACAGCAAATGACTCCAATTCTTGGCATGTTGACTCAGGAGCATCCATGCACATGACGATGCACCGGGACTGGCTCACTGATATCACCGCTTCACCTGTACCGAGCATAAGGATTGCTAACAACAAAGAATTAAAAGTTGAATGCTGCGGGAATGTATGCATTAAGGTAAAGGCACGTGATGGCAGCACCGATTCAATACAGGTGAGGAATGTTTTACTTGTACCAGAATTAAAAACAAATTTGTTATCAGTCAGCAAAATAATTCAAAATGGATGCAAAGTAATATTTAATGAATCTGGTTGTCAAATTTACAATCCTAGCAACAAATTAGTAGCACAGGCTAGATTAATGAATGCAACATACCTGTTAAATACTTGCCAAGAAATGCAAGTCATGATGGCCAAGGCTGATGATGATACTTATCTGTGGCACCAAAGGATGGGCCATTTGAATTTTACAAGTATTAATAAAATACCTTACTGTACAGAAGGAGTCAAGCTGTCAACAGGAATGGAAAATTCCATCTGTGTTACCTGTCTCGAAGGCAAGCAAACGAGAAAACCGTTCCCTGCTGAAGGTTCCCGAGCAACCAGTTTGCTAGAACTTATCCACAGTGATGTGTGTGGACCGATGCAGCAGATATCAATAGGAGGAGCAAGGTATTTTGTAACCTTTACTGATGATTTTTCTCGCCGAGTATACGTATATCCAATAAAAAACAAAAGTGAAGTCTTTGAAAAGTTCGTTGAGTTTAAGAATAGAGTGGAGAATGAATTAAATAAAAAAATAAAAATTCTTAGATCTGATAACGGAACTGAATATAAAAATAATAATTTTGAGACTTACCTGAAAAAACATGGAATTTTGCACCAGACATCAAATCCGTACACACCGGAACAAAACGGGTTGAGCGAACGAATGAACCGTACCCTTATTGAGCGTGCTAAATGTATGTTGTTAAACTCTGGTTTACAGAAAGATTTTTGGGCAGAAGCCGTCACTACAGCAGCTTACATAGTGAACCGTTCTCCCACCCGCAGCTTATCAGATGCAACGCCATATGAGGTATGGACTGAAAAAAAACCAAATTTGAGTCATATGAGAATATTCGGATGTCCTGCGATGGTGCATATTCCTAAAGAAAACAGAAGTAAGTTGGATGTAAAGTCGCGAAAATTAATATTTGTTGGCTACAGCGACGGTACAAAAGGCTACAAATTCATAGATCCTGAAACAAGGAAAGGAATTGTTAGTAGAGAAGTAGTGTTCCTCGAAGCTGCGATTAAAAAAAATAAGGTGGATGAAGTACCTGAAAAAGAAAAAGAAATTATTAAAAATAACATGGATATAGCGGAAAATAAAGCCGAGAGTAAACATGAAGATAGTAAAATGAATAATGAACACAAAGAAAAGAAAACTATATACTTACCTCTGTGTGATGAACCTGAAGAACCTGTGGAAAGAAACATTGATGATGAGACACTTGAAAGAGACGGAATACAGGATGTATCTCAAAGTATTTGTATTTCAGATGAATCTGATCAATTTGAGGATGTTAATGATGAAACATACATACCTGATAATACGATAGACTCTCCACCGTTATCCAATATAACTTTGAGACCGCTGCAACATAGATTAAGGTCAGAAGATAATGACACTTATCAGAACCCGTCTTCACTAATGTGTCAGAATGTTGAATCAACAATGAATTTACTGAACAGTGATCCACAAAGCCTTGAAGAAGCTTTGAAAAGTGATAAGGCTGATGAATGGAAGAAAGCTATGGAAGAAGAATATCAGTCATTGATACAGAATAACACGTGGACCACAGTAAACTTACCAGAAGGAAAGTCAGTAATTCCTTGCCGCTGGGTTTTTAAAACTAAGTTAGATGTCAATGGTTCTGTCCCACGATATAAAGCTAGATTGGTAATTAAAGGATACAAACAGGTCAAAGGCATTGATTACCATGAGGTATACGCTCCGGTGGTCCGCTATACGTCCATAAGATACCTTATTGGACTCGCTGCCAAGTATAGACTCAAAATATACCAAATGGATGCAGTTACAGCTTTTTTACAGGGCGAAATTGATGAAGAGCTTTATATGTCCTTCCCACCTGGCTATGAAGAAGAAAATAAAGTATGTAGATTGAACAAGTCGATATATGGACTTAAACAAGCCAGCAGGCAATGGAACAAGAAGTTAAATTCTGCCTTGTTGCAAATTGGAATGACTCATTCAAACATAGATCCATGTGTGTACTACCGTATTTTGAGTGAAAATGATATGCTTTTTATAGCAGTCTATGTGGACGATATTTTGTATTTCTTTAATAAAAAAGAAACGTCAGACATGATAAAAGAAAAATTAAAAGAAAAATTCCATATGAAAGATTTTGGAACAGCCAAACATTGTATTGGATTTAAAATATCACAAGATGAAAATGAGATTTCCATAGATCAGTCTATTTACATAAAATTAATACTTACTCGATTTGGCATGGACAAATGTAAGCCGATGTGGACACCTGCTGATCCGAATGTCAAGTTTAAAAAGGCTGAGAGTCAACAAGAAATCATGAAGAACATTCCATACCAAGAAATAATTGGCTGCTTGTTGTACTTGTCACAGGGGACTCGACCAGACATTACTTATATAGTAAACTCTCTTAGTAGATATAATAGTCAACCTACTAGTGAACATTGGGGAGCGCTGAAACGAGTCATGAGATATCTGAAAGCCACAATGGACATGAAACTAGTTTACAAAAGGAATGTTGATGAGAGAATTTCTGGCTTTTGCGATTCTGACTGGGCGAATGATATAGAAGACAGAAGATCTTGTACTGGCTACATATTTTTATTCCAGGGTGCCGCAATAAGCTGGAACTCTAAGAAACAGCAGACCATAGCCCTCTCTACAAGTGAGGCTGAATATATGGCGCTAGCGTCGGCCATTCAAGAAGCACTTTGGTTGAAACAGCTGGCAGACGAACTTCAACCTGAATTTAAAGGTACACCTTTAACCCTTTATTGTGATAATCAAAGTGCGATTAGTCTTTCAGGAAATGCAGTCTACCATGCGCGCAGCAAGCACATAGACGTCCGGTATCACTTTGTGCGAGAGAAGATTGCCGCCAAAGAAATCCTAGTCAAATACAGATGCACTGGAGAGATGGTCGCCGACATATTGACGAAAGGACTCCCTCGACCGAAGCATGAAAACTTCACCGCATCTATGGGTCTACATTTAAAGCGTCTGCGTCCAGGAGAGGATGTTAGAAGTGTGGACGCCTACGCTAAATAGATAGCAAACCTTTTTATATACCGAACTTGTACTTGTCAATTCTCTAGGCTCTTTCTCTTGTCTGCATACATTGTGTACTGTCATACCGATATATTTAGTTACGCGTTAAATACATAGTATAAATTAAATAAACGCCTTTGTTCTTATTGCATCATAAACGTAAATAATAAATTACGACTTGCTTACAATTTAATTCTATTTTATTTTCCGAATTTGGCAAAACCAGTTTCAGGTACATTCATTGCAATTGTTAGTTTCATATTATTAACTTGCTGTTGCCAGTGCGTGGCAGTACGTACAGTCAATATAGTGGGCATAAAATTAATGTCCATTTCTTTCCACTAATACATAACAAGGGCTGCTCTGTTCTTCTTTGAAATCATTATTTCTATACAATGTGTCTGGTTTAGATCTAAACAAACTGAAAGGGAAGTAAGTTTTAAATTATAACAGATGCGAGGTCGGAACCTAACCCTCCCTGAATGGTAGCCGTAGCGTATGTTGAGCTGGGGCGCTTTAGAAATTTAAATATCTCTGTTAATTTTTTTTTTTTTCCTAGTTTTAAGATTTGTTTAATACCTATAAACGCATTTTTCTTTTTAGGGTTCCGTACGTCCGAATACAAAAACGGAACCCTTATAGGATCACTCGTGTGTCCGTCTGTCTGTCGCTTACAGTCAATTATCTCCGAATCTACTAGACCGATTGGGTTGAAATTTGGTACACATATCAATTCCTGTGACCCAAGCACAGAGGTGTGACGTGAATAGATGAAATCTGTATGTGGGAGGTAATTTTTGGGGGGGAAAGGGGAAAATGAAAAAAAAAGTTTTGAAAACTGCATCGTGTGGCATATCAAATGAAATGTCTTATTGAGACAATCTTAAATGTATTTTTTTTTGTAATTTTAAAATAAAATGTATTTTTTTTTTGTAATTTTAAAATAAATAGTTTCCAAGTTATTCAAGAAAATAGACGAAATTTGACCATTCCCCCTCCCCTCTTATCTCCGAAACTACTGAACCTAAAATTTTGAAAAAAATACAGTAATTAGTTTTCAACTTATAGATTATAGGAAAACCTATAAGAAGTCCATATCTGTATATGGGAGGTAATTTTTTGGGGGGAAGGGGAAAATAAAAAAAATATATTTGAAATCTGCATCGTGTGACATACCAAATGAAAGGTCTTGTTGAGACAATCTTAAATATATTTTTATTGTAATTTTAAAATAAACAGTTTCCAAGTTATTCAAGAAAATAGACGAAATTTGACCATTCCCCCCCCTTATCTCCGAAACTACTGAACCTAAAATTTTGAAAAAAATACAGTAATTAGTTTTCTACTTATAGATTATAGGATAACCTATAAGAAGTCCATATCTGTATAAGGGAGGTAATTTTTGGGGGGGGGAAGGGGAAAATTAAAAAAAAAATATTTGAAAACTGCATCGTGTGACATATCAAATGAAAGGTATTATTGAGACAAACTTAAAAGTATTTTTTTGTAATTTTAAAATAAATGGTTTCCAAGTTATTCAAAAAAAATAGACGAAGCTTGACCATTCCCCCCCCCCCCCCCTTATCTCCGAAACTACTTAACCTAAAATTTTGAAAAAAATACTGGAATTAGTTTTCTACTTATAGATTATAGGATAACCTATAAGAAGTCCATATCTGTATATGGGAGGTAAGTTTTGGGGGGGGAAGGGGAAAATTAAAAAAATAAATTGAAAAATGCATCGTGTGACATATCAAATGAAAGGTCTTGTTGAGACAATCTTAAATATATTTTTTTTTGTAATTTTAAAATAAATAGTTTCCAAGTTATTCAAGAAAATAGACGAAATTTGACCATTCTCCCCCCTTATCTCCGAAACTACTGAACCTAATTTTTTTTTAAAAATACAGAGTTTAGTTTTCTACTTATAGATTATAGGAAAACCTATGAGAAGTCCATGATATTAATATAACATGGTAAATCACTCAATATTGTGCGTACCAATTTGGGTCAGATTTAAAAAAAAACGTGATAGGTAACATCGTACGGAACCCTCTTCACGCGAGTCCAACTCGCACTTGGCCGGTTTTTTTTTTCTTTAAATTCACGCCTGTTTCCTCAACTTACTAGTTTGCTGATCCATGTGCATACACCTGGGGAGTCTAAAAAGTCCACGTTAGCATAATGACATAATTTGTGCCATGTGTATGCAATATGGCGCCAGGCTTATCCTATTTTTTTTAAGTTAAAATACATAGTACAGTTTAGTAGTAAATATGGGTCATGTAATGATAGGCACCCACTGTTACGTCACTTCCCCGTGCTAGCGTCTCTGGTTGTAACTTTTCTCTGTAAATTAAAATTTAACCTCATTACTAACATATTCAACCGTGAATACCGAACAAACAGATAAATAATTCATTAACAACCTGTGTTTCAACTTAATTATTAAAGTCATTCAGATACTTTCAACCATGTCTTAAAAGGATAAACCAGTAACAAACTTATGTTTGCCATAAGCATTAAATTCTTTAAACTCTATGATTATGTGTTAAAGTTCATAATTGACTGGCAAATACTTTTGAAGCTGTAAATTAGAATAAATAATTAATGCACGTGACTTGACGTCAAACAGAGTAGTACCTATCTATTTTTTTTAATATATTCTGTTTGAAATAAGGTAATTGTTGTAATTTTTCTGGTGTTTGTAATCCATTTTAAATTAAATTCAACCAGTTACTTACAAAACAATCTATTATAACTTGATTGTCTGTGATTTTCTCTTCATGAAAGCAATCAATGGTTCAACCGTTGTATTTTTTTCATCGTCTATTGATGCTGATGTGATCACAAACAAATTGTGTATTCGTTATTTGCGCGCACAGATGTGCTGCACTGTTCGCAGAGCTAAAAGCAATACCAGCTTAGTTCGCGCGCGCGCATTGCAGAAGTGCGCGAACAAAATGGTTGAATCCTGCAATTACATAAAAACCATTATTCTGATAAAAACAAAAAAAAATGGTGCACTCGACAGACCTATGTGACTATGTTTTATACTACGTAAAAGTAAGCGAGTATAAACTGTGGTCGCTTAAAAAGTACCAGGCGAAAATGACTTAGTAAGCTCCACTAAAAACGTTCACGAAAAGTGTTACAAGCTTTCAAACCACTAAACGTGGATAAGTTCGTAATATCAACTTAACAGCCGTTCTAGGTGCTATAAACTCTTTCGAGTTTCTGATCTCCTGGTAGCAACGCACGGGGAATACTTTACGAACTTACTTTAAAAAATATAAGGCGTATGAAAAAGTATTTTTGGCTCTACGAGTAAGAAACGAACTTCGAATTTTATAGAATTTGGCAATTTTGACATGATGAATTATCCCGCCGGGATGGTTTATGTTTCGGGATAAGCGTTTTCATCTTATTTATGACTTCAATATTTTAGAAACTTTTTCATGTAATCGGGCAATGACCTACTCGGCCAGCTTTGGAGTGAATTTTAGTGCGTACTTTTTGCGGAATTGGCGTTATTGGCTGAATTCATACCAGCACAATTGAGTTTAACACAAGAAGGTGAATGGTACTTAACTCATGTAAATACCTAATGTGTACATTTGTAAACCCCAAAAAGAAAAACTTGTGGCACGCTCATCGCTGCCCTGGAACGTAAAGGGCAAGTGAATGAAAAGGTTAAAACCGGATACATTACATGCCTGGTGACTATAGTTCTTTTATTTCACAAAGTCTATTGCCTCAAAATCCGTTTCGCAGAGTCTCCGCATTCTCGGAACAAATAAAGGACATAGTAAGTAGATCTCGCTTTCAACGCCTCTATTTGTACGAACACAGAATCTGATTTAATCTTGTCCTTTATACTCTCAAGCTTGGTGAAGACATCCCCCTGGTCTTTTCATGTTCCTTTTAAAAGGAGAACTATTTCAAACTTCTGAGGTCTTAGTACTTTTAAGACTGTTTAAAGGTGAGTGTAGGGTTGCTACCCGTACTATATTATTTTATTTATTTATTTTATTTATTTGGCTCACCAACAATTGAGTACACTTAAACAATTATGTGTTACATTTAATCAATTCAGGTCTAGTGTATCAATCTCTTACAGGTAAGCACATCATGCACTACATATTGATTAAATATATTTTAGAATTATGTAAATTTATCAGAAAACATGAAGAGTACTACACCACCTGCGAAGAGACACAAAAAAGATACACTTTTAGACATAACAAAAACAAAATAAATAAACCTCAATCCCGAATTAAAATGCACTCAACCAGCCCTTTAATTATGTCCATTAAAATCTATAATAAACTGCCAAATGAAATTAGAGAAGTAAGCAAAACAAACATATTTATAAAATAAATTAAAGCGACTTCTGGAATCCAAGGCATATTACACGGTAAACGAATTTCTAGATGATAAAACGATTGCAAAATGAAATTACTCTATCTAAAACAAGTTATTATAAAAATTATATTATATGGAATACAGTAATTCTTGTATAAATATGAATACATAAATAATACATCTAAGTACATAATCTAATATAAATAAAAGATATAATTAAAATATATAATTAATCTAATATAATATACTTATAATTACACTAACATAATAATATATACATATATAATTATATACCCAATGAAACACCTAATAATTTATAATAATATTGATTTGATTAAATTGCTATTTCAGCCCTCTTCCTCTCTCCTAATTTTTGCGTGCCCGACAGGGTCCATATTGATCTTTAATTTGTTTATACCATCTCTGTAACATATGGAATGCAATAAAAAATTGAGTATTGAGTATTAAATGTATAAATAACAGGATATTTGATACACGGCACAATTAGTGCCTTTTCACACGTTCCGGTTGCCGGATAGGGTCATTTAAAAAGGTAGCAACCCTAGGTCAGTATGAAATAGATAACAAAGAAGATTGTATAAAGGATTAAAGCGTAATTTTCATATTTCATGAGGATCTTTTTATGAGCATGTCTTTGTCCAGAATTGGTTATCCTTTCTCGTTTAATGTTACTTAAATTTTCAGTGTTGAATGGAAATCTTTCATGTGAAGACGTGATGCGGCATTTTTTTTTAGAGAACTTTGCACTACACTAGGAATTTCTCCTTAATCGTGGGTGCGTTTACAAACATAGAAGCTCACATGAGTGAATTTCTCAAACGTAAAATTTTCGCGGCGTGGTGAAAATCATAATCTTAACCTTCTTACCCAAACGTACAATACTGTTATTTATTTTAAAAGAAAGAAGACATAATTGTCTTCATCGGGCCGTAAATATTTTTGTAAATAACGATATTAATTCGGAGTAATAAAATAAATATATTTCAAGAAGTTCTAATTTTTGTGTCAAAAATAAATTTTGGTATCTTACCAATTCAGGTGTCAACAATATGCAAAAAACTTTCAGGAATAAATAAATTCCACTATTATGATAAGTTTGAAAATCCATTGAAGAAATTTGGCAGATTATGGTAGGTTGATGTGCTGGCGTCTGTACCTACAAATGTTTTTCTTACTCATCAAAATCTTCGAATTTTAGAAAAACCAGAAACAAAAATGTTCACCAAAATTAGAAAAATCGTAGTTGTTGAAATTCACTCACATACATATTAATGTCGATTTTTGCCTAGGCGATAGCTTCTGCTGTAGTTATCGTTCATGTGCTCGCATTTGGCTTAAGTAACCAATCTTCTTTGTACACATGCTCGCACGATGCGAGCATGTGAGCACACCATCGATGTACTTATTTGATCGCTGCAAGTGATCGGCGTTGAAACCGATCTGGGGGACTATAATATACCTACTAACCTAATTTCTATGCAGTGGCCCAACCAATAGTTGTCAGGACGTTGTACTGTGTTCTTGATATTAGAACACACATAAATAAATGATTTAACATAACAAATACCTACATGCCTGAGTTTAGAAAATATGAACATCATAACCATATTTTCTTGATCGAACTTTTTCTACGGGCACCTTTTCTTACTAAAATACCTTCACCTAGCTCAACCTATAAAACAGAGGACCCTAAAAAATACACTTATCCTTGATAATCATAAAATTCTTCAGGTACATACGGCGACACAAGGCTATGCAAAACCTGTATTAGCTTACCATGTACTCGTATAAGCTTGTGTGCTAAAAAAAATCTTATAAGTCCGTCAGTTAGATTAAAAAAAATACTTGACACGTATTTTTCCTTTTGATATCATCATCATCATCAGCCGGAAGACGTCCACTGCTGAACATAGGCCTCTCCCTTAGACCGCCATGCCGAACGACAATTCGTCACTTGCATCCATCGGTTTTCTTTTGTTACGTAAATCAAAATTGACGAAGATACGACGCTTCTAAAATTCACAATATATCATGCCGTGGTGTCATTTTTAGTGCATTCTGACGTCACAAGCCACTTTCTAGTTTTGATGCGGTTTTTTTGTGAATATTCACCGATTTAATAAAAAAATTCAAAACGTTTCCATTACTTTTCAAAACTCTATCTGACGAATTAATTAAAGATTTGGAATTTATTGATACTGGAAACTAGCGTATTGTACGGAAAGATTATGAGAAGCGAGGCCAAGACAAACTGGTTTTGTATAACTTGATATGTAGCTGTGTGTACGTGTGCGGCGCTATGCATTGAATATGAATGAAAACCGTATTTATAAGATAACGCACGGAATTCAATTACGATATACAACGTTTCTTTACAAGTAATACGTCTTTTTTTTTGTGGAAATTCATCACATCATCCTGCCCTAGCTGGAGCGAATCGTAAAGGAACAGTGAATAAGACGGGGACGCGGGGTATAATGGGAAAACACACACTTAAGGAAAACCTAACCCAATACTAACAAAGCGCAAGCGCCAACAGGACGTCATTTGTTAATGGCCGCTTACAAATGACATCCAGATGGCGCTTGCGCTACGTTAGTGTTGCGTTAAGTTTGCCTTAAGTGTGTATGTCCCTATTATACCTCGCGTTCCCGTCTTATACACTGTTCCCCAACTATCAGGATCCACTAAAATCACCATTCAATCTTCAACTATTTTTTGTGTCTAAGGGCTGCTGTAAGCTCTTAATGGGCCTACCACACGCACAAACTTTATCACAGTTTTACCTGCGCAAGCCCGGCCTGCGCATACTTGCCTGTGTGTGGTTGGGCGTTCTGTGTTGCCGACCGTGTATTGTATTTTCATGCGAGAACCTTGCGCAGGCAGAACTGTGGTGAAGCTTGTGCGTGTGGTAGGCCCATAAGATATTTCTGCAACCCTAGCAAGTCATCGTCAATGCTGAAAACACCGCTAATGGAGCACTGAATCTGAACTTGAAAAGCAAGCATTGACTTTCATCTCGTTCCTCACCGTCTGCAAACCAGCGCCTACGGTATCCGGATTGCACCTCACGATCCTCGGCCGTAGTGGCCCAGTGGTATTGGCCTCGATTTACGAGTTGTAGGTTGTAGGTTCGAACCCCGTCAGGCGCATTACTTTGTGTAATTTATTTCAACACCATTGCTCTCAAAATGGTGAAAGAAAACGTGAGGAAACCGGCATGTCCTAGAACCAAAAATTCGAAGACGTGTGACATCTACCAATCCGCACTGGGCCCGCGTGGTAGATTACGGCCCACTCCCTTCCTCTCACAGAGAGGAGGCCTGTGTCCCAGCAGTGGGAACATTTATAGGCTGATGATGATGATGATGATGATCCTCGGCCGACGCTAAATGATGATGGTCTGGAGTCTGAATTTCAGTATACATATAAGGGAGCTACTTCTCAAGACATCTTCATTATATTATGAGGCATCATATCATTGATGAGTCTTTTTTTTTTATTTATCGGCCTCCTGTTTTATGAACGCCTGAAATGCACAACAAGATTCTTTATGGCTAACAATTTCAGTGTTCATTGTCTGGAATTTCAAAGGCTTTTTACCTGAAAAACTAGTAGGTATTGTCAGAAGTTTCAACTTTGCGATATCGTTCACGCGCTGCGCCAGTCATACTTTCAGAAGCATAGCATAATAAATAAAAATGTACAATCCATTCTTAGACGACATCTATTGCCGACAAACTGTTAGCAGGTTGGCAGACTATATTATTTTTTTTAGATAAAAAGTTAAAAAAAAAATGGGTGAAGCCGCGTGCACAAGATAGTAATGTTATAGTCTAGAAAAAGGTACACAGGTAACCCTTTCAATATAAACTCTGATTGACATAAATGTGCTTCGTTTTTCACTCACCGAAACCCGCAAATCTACCGAGATTACTTGAAGAAATAAATATTCAATTCAATATAAAAATATCGGAGGCAATCCTTTGAAGTCCGCAGAAATTATACCCATCTTTTATACGGTATTTTATAAATATTTTCTCATATTAACAGGTAAAGAAGGCAAACAAGTGCCTCTTCGGCCTTTCTGCCATCTTTATTCGCCTTTTACAAAAGGCAAAGATATTCTTTTGTAAGAATTTGGCGTAGTTTTAAGGATTTTCAGAAACGATTGAAAATAAGTACCCATTGAAAGTTTTCATCGTAATAAAAACTACTCAAGTCATTTTACCTTGGTAGATAAAAACTTCTCAAAATTCCAATAATCCTGCTATAATGTTTTTACATACAAGGAGTATGTAAAAACTTCGTTCGACTTTTATATCTGTTTAAAGTACTTAATTATGAGAGTGGGTAAAGGAAGGAAACTCATCTGGTTTAATTTTAGTAAGTTTAGTGCATAACCCCACTGCTAGACATAGACCAAAATAACTGGGCCCTATGATGCTGCTTTTCTCGCGTTCTCTTTCTTTTTCTTCCTCTAGTCTGCTGTTGAACACTTCACCGCAAGTCATTTTTTACTTTTCCGAATTCCTGAATCAAAAATTCAGATATCTTTAAATGATAAACTAAATGAGAATGATCCAACTTACTCGTATCTACGTTGGAGTCTTGCTCGGGGCTTAGTTGTAGAATACTGTAGGTATCACCTAGATTCAAAAAAGCAACATGTGTGATTTTTTTTTATTTATTTTATCCTTTATGCATGCACAGTGCACACGGTGTGATGCCGATTGGCTGCTTTTGTCCCACGTTTTTATACACTCACTTTTCTTGTTTGTTTGTTTGTCGTTCCGGTTGGACTTTTGCAACTTAATTTTGAGGCAAATCCCGATAAGCTAGCAGGCTGAAATTTTACACACCCTCTGAGTTCTGATGACAATACATGACTAGCTAGACGATTCTTAGCTAGTCATGATAACAAATCCAATATGGCGGCCTCCCCAAGATGGTAGACTGACTGTTTGAAATCCACCCCCATGATATGGATATCAAATGAAAGGATTTGCTGTAAGGAATACGAAAAAAATAGTCATGAGACTTAAATCCAATATGGCGGACGTCCAAGATGGCGGACAGGCTTTGAGGCACTTCCCGATAAGCTAGCGGGCTGAAATTTTTAGGGTAGCTTCAAACCCGATGAACAAAGATAAAAATAATAAAATAATTAATAGTCCTAAAAATAAGAAAATAACCCTACGGGGCTGAGAGAGGGGCCACTCAAAACGTGGGGGCGTATCTTTGCAAGTTACACCCACGATCTATACACGTCATGTAAATATGTCTTATAAATAATCTCTTAAATAATATACGCCCCCACGTTTTGAGTGGCCCCTCTCTCAGCCCCGTAGGGTTATTTCCTTATTTCATGACTTTTAAAAAAATTAAAAACGTGGGTTTTTAGATTTTTTTTAAACCTATTAATTTTTTGTAATTAAAAATATTTATCTTCTAAAGAAAATAAATGAGCGTCCAATAAAACCACCTTTCCTATTTCTGAATTTCAGTCAGGTGCGCCACTTAAAAATAGAGTTTTGCTTATTTATTTTCTGAGTACTGAACCGCTGCTCCAACTTTATTACTGAAGTTTTAAAAGGTTTTGTTGATACCAAATTCAGGTCAAGAGTTATTCTAAAAGTTGACTCGTAAAAATTTGAAATAGGTAAAGAATCTGTTGTTTTTTAAACTTCGTACTTGCCTTGGCAGCAAGTGATCAAATAATTATTTTTAATACGTTTTAACTGTTAAAAATCTTAGAATAGAATAATAATGATGAAAAAAAAACTGGGCAGTTCTGGAAATATTACATACAAATGGGTCGAATTGATAACTTACTTTTTTTTGAAGTCGGTAAAAATAAATTAGTTGCCATGCAAGGGTCAAAAATAAAACACCAAAAATATACAATGAAATTTTATTTCCCAATAACTATTCATAATTTATCTTCATAATCAAACGTATATTTACATGTTTCTAAACGCTTTTCATCACGTCGGCAACAATAATATATAAAGTTCGTTCAGAGGGCCTTGGGCCGGTTCGATACAAGCTAGAGCTGCGAACGTAATCACAGGTTTGGTAATCAGTGTTGATTCGACTAAGTAAAGTAAAGTTAAGAGTAAAACGAGCGTTGCAGCTGATGGTGGATGCAGGGATGGGGTCCCAGCATGCAGCTCCGCTAGGCTTTCTTCTGGAACAAAGGGGTATGGATTAGTGGAAGTTGATAGAAGACTGATTTGAGAGGGCCCATTTTAATACTCAAACCGAATTCACCAGTTAATTCTACATCGCTAACCAGATCAAGTTCACAATGAAACTCATTTGTCTTAACTCTTTTCGTTAATAAAATAGTCGCCAATAATTATAAACGAGACAATAAAAAAAATCTTTAAACATTATAATAGCATTCGAAATTCGAACGGTGTAAAACAAATGACTTCGATTGTGCACTTAACTCTGTAGTGCGATTACATAACAACAAACTGTCAATTGCATTCCGATAGTAATGCAAAAAAATCAGAACAACTCTGAAAAAATTTACTCATCTAATCGCGTTTTTTATGCAATATATCCTAATACTAATTATTTAATTTATTTTCCCCTTTTAATTTAAATATCCAACCCAAGCTCTTGTAAAACGCGTAATCTGTAGTACCGGTAGTAACATCGTGCAAGTACACAAGAAAAAATTCTCAAAAAATTAAAACTGCTGACCTAAACTGAAAGAAATTTTTATGGGACCAAATGACATATTATATGTATATAGGTATACTGCACGGAAAAAAAATAGAATTATCAAAATTGGTTCACCCAGTCGTAAGTTATGTGGTAACAAACATTTAAAAAAATACAGTCGATATAAAAACCTACTCTGTTTTTGGAATCGAAAAAGGGTAGTATTTATTATTACAAGCGCGACTCCAACTTTCAAGTTTTCTTTACTACTTAAATCAGTTTTCGTGATCCTGATATAAAAGTTCGGTGTTCGTTATTTGCATAATATCATTTGTGAGTTGAGATCAAAGTTGGAAAATATTTTTTGGCCGAAACCTCAATATGAAAAATTGAATTTTGATATTTGATGTTTGTTTGATCTTTTCGATTCAAGTATTTATATGAAAGCTTGAATTTTCTAGTATTTTCTTAGAAAGATATTTGAGCAATGAATTTTCTACTGAAATTGCTTCAACTAGGTATATTATTGCTCGTTATGTTTTATTGGAATCCTTGTCTATTTCTGTTTGTCTTTGCTGATTAGTTTAGCTCAATCGCACGAAATTAATAATTTTATGTCGTTTGCTATTTTCGTTTAGATTGTTTGCTAGTTTCATTGTCCGTAACCAATCAACGAATTAACGAATTTGCCTCTCCGAGTCTTCAAGATGTCCAGTCTGAAGCCGCTGTCAAAAACAAAGGAATAGGATATGGATTGAAAATCAGTTTATGGACGTATACATTCTATACATATCTCTATCCTGTTTCCGAATCGAATGTTTTTGCTATGAAAATCTCAAATCCTTCAGGCGGGGGTAGGTATCCCCAAGGCCGTTTACCTCGCGAGTACCATCCTATTAACAAACGCCAAACAGTATTTAATGTGTTTTGTCGGTGCGCAGGATTCAATTTCTTCTGGGTGATAGTTCAAGAACGAACACGCAGAAATTTTTTTAAAAAAAACGAATGCGCTATAAAATCCACATACACGCTTTATATTATTTTATAATATTTAAATAAAATGAAGTACCGACATTTTTACATTTACCTAAATATAAAACGGGTAAAAAGTTTTTATAAAAATATACTTGGCATATTCAATTTGTTTGGACACATGCTGATCCCACTCCTACGGCTTACATAAAAATATGATAAAGATAAAAAATTGTACATTAAAATAATAGGTATTTTAGTTTCGTTATACACCGTGACTCTTTAGTCGTCTTACAACGGCAGCCCAGTTCATGTATCCAGTGACTAGAACACGTTTATAATAAAAAAAATAGGTATTTAAGAGATTTGAAAAAAAAAAATTAGTTCGTTATTATGACGCAAGGCGTAGTTAGAAATACCCTTGTGTCATAGAAAATGGAGATGGAATGATCTGCCCGATTATTGCGCTGGGTAGGTATACTCTACAGCTTGACAGGTAAACATTTTAACAGGGTGTTTCATATTCCTAATGTACCTCTTTATTAATAATAAAAATTATTATTAACCTTAAAAAAAATAAAACTCGCTTAGAGGTATTTTAGGTCGGATACATTAAGTGGGCCACTTTTGTAAGACGACTAAAAAGTCACGGTGTATAATTTTACTATTATGGGTCCGTTATATGAGAACGATACCATAATTGAATGGTAATTTTGTTCATCATAAACTGAACAAAAAATATTAAGAGTTGATTGAATGTTTTAAATAACAATCACGAGACTACGAATTCAGGCGCCATTGAGCAGTGAAATATTCTGTTTAAAATATACCAGATTTATCCTTGGAAAATACGTACGGTATGTTTTAAAATCAGATCGGTGAAACAGGCATAAACTGAGCCAGAAAGAGCTTTAAGTCTATACTTATAAAATAATAAAGCTGAAGTGTTTTTTTGATTGAACGTGCTTATCTCAGGAACTACTGGTCCAAATTGAGAAAACATTTTTGTGTTGGATAGTCAATTTATCGAGGAAGGCTATAGGCTATATAACATCACGCTATGACCAGTAGGAGTCGATTAGCGGGTAAAATCGCAGAGAATAGCTAGTCTGTGTAAGAAAAACGGTAAAGACGCTCTGTAACTTGTCAATTTTTTCAGTCTTTTGTTTAATTTCCTACCAATATATGCTTACTATCAAGCTCGTACAGACTAATCATCCGGGTTAAGTCGCGCTTGGCTGAGGTTGGTACAGACCAACCTACGGCACGGAGAAAACTCGCTATGACAGATGGTCACCCATCCACAGGGATGGGTGACCATCTGTCATAACGAGTTTCCTCCGTGCCTTGGAAAGCACGTAAAGCCGTTGGTCCCGGCTGTTATTTGTGAATCTTTGACAGTCGTTACTATTAGTCAGAAGCTCAAAATTCTGACTACTAGTCTTACCATGGGGTATCGTATTGCCCAGAGACTGGGTTGTAGACATCCAATAGGCAGCCGCTCCATGTAAAACACTGATATTCAGCTGCATCTTGTTCGACTGAAAGCCGACTCCAATATAGTTGGGAAAAGGCTAGATAGAAAGGAGAAAGGGTAGATGATGTGCCTACTATCAATAATTTCCACGTTACGTACCGTTGAGCACATGCACCGACACAGTGTGGGACCTGGCACCACGGACAGCGCATGTGTAGTTGCCAGCGTCGCTGCTGTTGACTCGTGCCAGTCGCAGCTGACTGTCAGCACCGCCTGGCACTTGTTCTGTTTTCACGCTGTAATACAAAAATGTTGTTAGTTTTGAATTTATTATAGAACTAATTTCAAATATTTTCTATGGTAAGAAAAATTCGAACCGCGAGCGGGGCACTTGTAGGTAGGAACCTCGGTGGCTCGGTTGGAAAAAGCGTCGGATGTACTGTATCCGGAAGTCGCAGGTTCAAATCCTGCTCGCTGTTTGATTTTTTATTTCCATAGGAAAAAATCGTGATACACTTTCTAAAAAATATGTTGGTAAAGCAAAAATGGCAGCGTAGTTCATCTTTGAGCCTTGTAATATCTTGACGTGACACATGTGACATGACGACAAAAGTCTGCAAACTTTCCAAGAAAAGTAATATTCACAACATCAACGTTATATTAGGTTGTTGTCAACAGGCGTGCTTTTCAGCGGGATCTATTTAAATTTTCATAAATGTCTGGCCCGCCATCAAGTTTCACGTTTGCGTGAGTCGGCCCCGTTTACATTGTATATTTATAAGCAATCCGGTTCGCTTCCCTTTTTCAGTATCTACACTATAATGTTCCGATAGAATGTAAAATAAACCATTATTACCTCGTTCGGATGGTGATTTGAATTCTTTATGGAAAAGTTGTAATTTGAAGTGAATGGGTTGGCAAAATTAAGTATCTATCTTTGTTTTGGGGTATTTGGTTAAAATTAATTATGATTGAGAGCAGTGATGGCCCAGGGGTATCGGCCCCGAATAACGAGTTGTAGGTTGCGGGTTTGAACCCAGCCAGGCGCATTATTTTGTGTAATTTATTTCATCACCACGCTCTCTAAATGGTTTAGGAAAATATCTTGAGGAAACCGGCATTTCCTAGAACCAAAAATTCGAAGACAAAGTGACATCTACCAACCCGTACTGGCCCACTCCCTCTCACAGAGAGGTGGCCCATGTCCTAGCAGTGGAAACATTAATTATTCTAGGCTGATGATAATGATTATTTATTTATTTATTTAAAACTTCTTGTACAATTAAGCACAAAGGCGGACTTAATGCCATGGGCATTTTCTTCCAGTCTACCTTAGGGTGATGCAGAGAAACAAACATAGAAGGTGCAAACATACTTGATTATCTCTAGCAGGGATTTGGACCAGGAAAAAGTTGGGCGCGCCCCATTATGAGGGTGCAATGAAATCTAAGAGGAAACCCATGGGCTTCAAATTTAAAATGTAATTAGGAACAAGAATAATCACAGCGTGAATTTCAACAAAGTAAACTTAATTATTGGCTGTTTGAGTAATGTTTGTAAACTCACCCACAAAATAGAGGACATTTTCTAAGGTAGGGGTACCGTTATTTTATAATAATAAAAAAACGAGACAAGGGTATGAACCTCTGGTCTATAGGTAGTAGTGGTTTTTTTTAATTTTCTTACCCAGACTGCTATACAATTTCGGCATGTTATTAAGTAGATTTCAAGTTATTTAATTTCAAAACGCCCTTTGTTATGCATAAATTAAGGCCTCAGGCACAGGTATGTAGAAGCCTAATTGGTACTACATACTTGCTTGTAGGTAGATGAATTTAATTATGTTAAACAAAAAAACCGACCCGAAGCGAATAAATAGGTATATTATTATTCTGAGTGCCGAGCGGCAAACTTCGTCTCGTTAACAACCTTGGATACCTACCCTGCTTCATGTTTACGTCCGCTAGACTTAAATGATTTTACCACTCGGCTTTAAGCTATTGTCAAACAGACAGGCGAAGCGAATGCGATCCGAATCCTGTCATATACAAAAGCGAAAGCGGTCCGATAGTTTATGTGACAGGCCTCAAACAATTCCATACATTACAAACAAAAACGTTTCGCTTCGCGTTCGCTTCGCCTGTCTGTTTGACGATAGCTTTATAGTTTCCTAGTAACAGGTTTATGTTAAAATGTAATTTTAATGCATTACAGACTACTCCAAAAGTTACAAAAAGTTGAACAAGATACAATTTTATTGTCAAGTTAGTACAAAGTTGTCAGGAAATTATGTAAAACACCGAGCTACTTCTCTGTTATATAAATTCATATAATTTGGTGTCTCAAGTTTAAGACTTCTTGTTCCCACTTGGAAAGTTTTCCCTTGTTTATCCGACCCTTACTGTCATCAAAATATTTAAACTGAACTGGCAGCCCCAATTCTTTTTTCTAGACAGAAAAAGGGCACAGGGGATATTTTTCTTGAAACAGTCTAATGAGAAAGTTCTCCCCAGTTTTTTTTTAAGTTAAATAAAATAAGATAAAAACACGTAGGTACTTGTCCCTCAGGTCCTCAATTTATTAGTCTCAAGATAATGGCAATACTACGTGTTCTAAAAATTTAATAAAACAATTTATTTTTCGCCTTATAACTTTCGCCTGTTGAACAGTTTTCGACATTAATTGCTGACTATTTCAACTTCTCTTAAAAGCCAAAATCTTATAGCAGTCGCAACAAATTTAAGTTCAATTTAATTTACAACTAAGATTAACCTAAAAAGCTTGTCGCAGCAGAAATATTAATCTACACATACTTCGATAAGATTTTCTCTTCTAAAATACATCAATAATTTAAATTGAAATAGTCGGGATCTCATTATAACAGTGTATGCGGGATTACGGGCTAAAGAACTTGAAAATTCGCTGACAAAAGTATGCTTTGATGAACGCGATCAGAAAATGTTTAAGCGTGCAACTTAGTGCAAACTATTTTCGGGACAGAATTTTCGATTTTTAATCGTCACGAATCATACTTACAAAAATGCGAAAACATGTAAGAACCGATGAATGCTTGTTACTTTTTCACACAATAACGCTTGCAAATGGATTTTTTATCGTTATTAAATCATCGAATGAGTCCACCCGCCCATTACTGTCAGATTCGTACTTATTAAAATCCACGGTGATCCTTCAATAGCCCTTTACGTTCCAGGGACACGGTTACCTGATGAGACAGTCCCGCGACCCCGGCTACCAAATGGATTTGGATGGAATTTGGTAAGCAGGTATAGTTTGTATGTAATCACTCTGGTCTCAGTCAGTGGTTTTGCTTGAGCAGACTCGGGTTAAAACATGTCCTAGGTGTTAATACAGGTCAGACGTTGCTTGAATGCTTGCGTGATATCCGGAATGAAACGTGTCTACCATTTATCCCGGTATCACTCGAGCAACGTCACGGACATAAGCGAGTTAATAACAAAGATGAACCTAATATTCAAACAGGCGTAGTACAACAAACAATATACTGACATAAAATTAGGCTATTTTGTTTGACCGATTCTCGTCCCATTAAAGTGAACTACACACTAAAATAATGAAACAGAGAATGCACATGTGTTTGCAAACACTGCTCTATATGGCAATCTGGTTTGCTTTGAGATTGGCCGTATGAGCGAAACCGATTAGTAGCACCGACTACAAATGACAATATCGTTATGCAGGATAACGACTTTGTTCGTCTATTGCGGCGTTTTCAAAGCAATTGTTTATCATTTCAAAGGCAGGTTTAATCTTGTTTGACATAATTCGTGCATGTACCCAAATTGTATTCTCAACTAATGACATGTTTTTTTTTACTCTATTAGGCTTGTGTACAATCAACAGCAAATGTAGATGATCAAAATCAGAAATTCAATAGGTACTAATGAATGGAGTTCGCGTCAGAACTGTGTAGCGTCGAAGTGATTCAAAAGTATGTGATTGTAAATTATACCACACATTTAAGCTATTGTCAAACAGACAGGCGAATCGAACGCGAAACGAATGCGATCCGAATCTTGTCATATAAAAAAGTGAAAGCGGTCCAATAGTCTATGTGACAGGCTTCAAACAATTCCATACATTACAAACAAAAACGCTTCGCTTCGCCTGTTTGACAATAGCTTTACTACCAATTCATTTACAACGCCATTTTTCGACCAATTACAACCGTTTAAATTCTATATTGTAGTTCATCTACACAGTTCTGACGCGAACTCTGTTCTAGTATTGAATTTCTGATTTCGATCATCTACTTTGCTGTTGATTTTACCAAAAAATATAATTAGTCAGTCAGATAGTTAATAAAAAAAAAAATTATGTGTATTTTTTATTTTATTACGTAAACCAACAATGACTAATATTCGACGTTTTTAAAATTCACAATACGTCATGCCATCACGAATCAGGTGCGTAAGCAAGCTTCTCAATAGTTGGAAGTGGAGGCTTTTGTTCAGTAGTGGACGTCTTCCGGCTGATTATGATGATGCATGATGATGACCTTGTCTTTTTCTAAATGAATAAGAGTAGGATCTTTTGGTGCTAGCGATGACTCAGTTTCGTAGTCCTCTATTAGGAAAATATCTCACCTGATCCCTCCGCGAGTAGTGTCAGCATTCAACGCTCTGCTTACATGCAGCCACGTCAGTAGGCAGGAGTCTCGACATGTCTAGATCTGAAGAGCAGTGCTAGCATCCACTCAGCTTCAAAGTTCTCTATTAGGAAGATGTCTCACCTGATTCCTCCGCGAGTAGTGTCAGCATTCAATGCCCTGCCTTCGTGCAGCCACGTGAGTAATGCAGGTATCTCGACGTGTCTCGATCTGCAGAGCAGTGCTAGCATCCACTGAGCTTCAAAGTTCTCTATTAGGAAGATGTCTCACCTGATCCCTCCACGAGTAGTGTCAGCATTCAATACCCTGCCCTCGTGCAATCACGTCAGTAGTGCAGGAGTCTCGACGTATCTCGATTTGAAGAGCAGTGCTAGCATCCACTCAGCTTCAAAGTCCTCTATTAGAAAGATGTCTCACCTGATCCCTCCGCGGGTAGTGTCAGCATTCAATGCCCTGCCTTCGTGCAGCCACGTCAGTATTGCAGGAGTCTCGACGTGTCTCGCTCTGCAGAGCAGTGCTAGCATCCACTCAGCTTCGTAGTCTTCCTACTGGAAGACTATGGTCTTCTGTTATAATTAGGAAGATGTCTCACCTGGTTCCTCGGCGGGTGGTGTCAGCATTCAACGCCCTACCTTTGTGCAGCCACGTCAGTTCTGCAGGAGTCTCAACGTATCTCGCTCTGCAGAGCATTATAAGCGTTGACGCAGCTTCATAGTATTTTAGTCCCCTAGTGGAGAGATATCCCACCTGATCCCTCCGCGGGTAGTGTCAGCATTCAATGCCCTGCCTTCGTGTAGCCACGTCAGTAGTGCAGGAGTCTCGACGTGTCTCGCTCTGCACAGCAGTGCTAGCGTTGACTCAGCTTCGTAGTACTTCTCCAGGAGTGGAGCTCCAGCCTCGTCGACTACCCACACTTGAGGTGCTGAGGAGAAGAAAAACAGATATTATTAGTTTAGTATCAGTTGCATGTGAGGTTACTAATCCTTGAAAGGAAACTGATATTTTTGGAAACTGTAGACTGCTACAGTTTCGGAAAAAAACTGTTTTAAAATAGTAATTCATGAAACTGTTAACAGGTTTGAAAAGCTATCCGAATATCCGTTCCTACCAAGCGGAAACATTTTGACACAGTTTTTGACGTAATTACTATACCTAGGTCTATTCTGTTCCTTATTCCAACTTTTACATCTGGGTAACATCTGAGTACCCAGGTGACGTATCACCCGAGTGAACAAAGTGGACACATTAGTGTCCTCAGTTCACCTTGGAAATTTCACTTGGGTGATTAAAAATAAGTAGAGTAAGCACACACTTGAACACCGGAACACCTGAATATACCAAATACCCCCAAACACAAAAGTTAGTTTAGTCTACGCAGCAGAAATGCGAGCTTCAACTTTAAAAGTAGAACAAATTAACGCTTCCCTCATAGCGACACCTCTCAATGAATCCTCATTCGAGTTACATTCATAACTCTATCACACTTCGTCGAAAACTCATTAAAACTTTCATGTTACCTATTTATTGAAACTGAGGAGTTCCGTATTACATTAAGTATGGATTACTTGTACTTTGAGCAAAGGGCTCCAATTAATAACGATGCGAGGAAGATTATTATAATTGAGTTTGTAATATTTAAGAGTGACTTTAGAAGGTCCTGTTGAATTTCTTAAAGACGGTTTGATTATAATTATTGTTTGTTGAAAGATTTTGTAAAAAAATATATAATTATATGTTTTATTTCTTAAAGAAACGAGTTAGACATTTTAAAACTATGTTCTTTTTAAAATCAACGTTTTCTCATCGATAAAGAGATAAGGATAAATTAATTGATCATCATCATCTTTCTGCCCTCATCCCATTTTACTTGTGGTCAGCGCAACATATTTTCTTCTTCCATTCTCCCCTATCAGACGTCACAGTATCTTTTACTCTTTTTCCTTTCATAACATTCCTCTACTTCTCCATCCATCAACATTTATACTCATCACTCTCTTAGTCACATGAGTGTAATTCCTTCTCATCACATGCCCATATCAACACATACAGTTCCCTTTCATTTTTTCTGCAAGAGGCGCCACATTCTTACTTAAACTTCCCCTTATAAACTCATTCCTTACTTTATCTATTCTTCTCACTCCAGACATCCATTTCAACATTCTCATCTCCGCTACATGTAATTTCTCATCCATCTTTTTCACAGTCCAGCATTCCGATCCATACAATACGACAGGTCTAAGCACATAAAGTATAAAGTAATTGACATAAGCTACTTAAAATAGCAATTTTTGTGAGATCCATGAACTGTCGTAGACAATGATAATACATTCATATACTCGTAATAAAGGGTACAAGGCGAAAGGTAGTACAGTAGAAGTATTTACGTCAGAAATGTAGCAGGTCTTCTGTACATTCTTTCCACTCCCATGAGAAAAAAGCGTGAGATTACATTATTAACCTGTATTAACACTCCATCATCTGTCTAGCCTTTTCCGAACTATGTTGGAATCAGCTTCCAGTCGAACTGGAAGCAGCTGAATATCAGTATTATTACTAGGAGCGACTGCCTATCTGACCCCCCAACCCATTAACTGGTTAATACGAAACCCAAAACCACAGTAAAACTAACAAATCTTCAGACTTTTGAGCTTCTAATAATAGTGACTGTCAAATATCTAGAAATGATTCCGGGTCAGTCGTAAGTGCATTTCGAGACATAGAAGAAAATTCGGTATAATAAATGGTCAGTTATCTACAGACCGACCTCGGCAAGCTCAGCTTTACCTTGAAGACCTGTGCGGCTGATATTGTTTAGCCTATCCCGGTATGACGATCCCGTGGTATCATTATTGAACTTTACACGAGCCACTCCACGGCCTACGCTGCGGGCAAAGCTAGTCTTATTACATTCACTTGGAAAATGACGTCAAACTCTCAATTAATATTGCACAGAATTTTCATTACTCCTGCTAACAACGCAGAAACTTACGTCGAATATTCGGCACGGAATACCGTAAAATTCTAGACATTAATAATGCCGAAATATCGATTACAGCCGACAATCTTTCGGAAACTTTCGTATCTGGGCGAAGGTCAAGAAAAAAGACATGTACAGAAGGTCAATTTTGAACAAGAAATGGAGACACACATACATAACACAGGTTATGCTTCATGCACTCAGTTTTGACTAGAGTATGGCTGATATTGGAGATTGCTGTAGGCACGCCTTTATACAGGGAGCGTGTAACATCTACATGCATTCATTACAATCAAATTTAATTTTGTATTTTCTACACAATGGTAGATATTGCGCAAATTGCTTGGCCTGATATACCGGGTGTAAGAAGACACTTAACGAAGCCGAAAGCGATGTATTCTACCCATTATTTGGATCATTTTTTTTCTTTAGACTATACCTGGGACTCCACGGGTTCTCGAGATATTGAAGGTCAAAGTTGCATTTTTTAAAACTTTTTTTTACGAAATTGAATTCTAAGTATTATTACTTTTTTCTTTTTTCCAAATTAACTTTTTTCCAAACAAACATTAGGTACCTAAATTTTCGATTTTTCTAAAAATTTACGCACGCACGTCGATACGTTCTTATCACAGCGCGTTCCAGCATAGGCGCGCTTGTGTGCATCAAGCCGCCCGCCTACGCACACAACGACACGAAACCTGTTTGCTTTACATTGCGCGCAATAAAATTATATTTTTTTTGATACCTAAAAATAAAAGTCGGTTCCCAGCGATAATTTTAGCGTAAAGCTACTTAGATGTACAGTATGCGTAGTTAACGGCTTTGTGATGTGTCTAATTACACCCTGTAGATACAGATCTGAATCATACAATACTTTCGGTACTTTTAATAGCGATAATATTTATTGATAGCACTACTGTGTCTCACCGTTAGCTAAATTCATGATAGCAATTGTTGTATCAATATTCCTTTAAAATTCTGTTTGTGTAAAATTATAAATTCAAAATACGAGTTGAATTCACCTACTGTGTTACCTGTTGAATAATTTGTCGCATCTCTAGATAAAATCTTCAATGTTAGGAGTTAGACGAAAACGTGGAAGGGACGATTTCGACAAAAAAGGTGCCTAGATACCAGTCTAGAGGGGATAGATAGGGGCGATCAATCGGCTGAAGGTATTACTTTAGCGGTAGGCCTTTATTTTTAGGGTATTCTGTATAAATGGGTTTAGGCGTCCTTGAATTCCGTGTGAAATGTAGCATTGTTTTAAAATATTGTGTTGTTTTAAATAACAAAATAATTGGACATTTCCAGATGAGGTAATCTGGAAATCTCCAATTATTTTGTTATTTTACTTCCTTTAATGTGTTGGTAGTGCGTCTGTCTAAATAGAATACCGCAGTTCTGGAATACACAGAGCAACTAAAGGAAGACAGGATGGTTTTAGTCAAGTCTGCATGTCCCCATTTCCACTCCACTCTGAGCGGGCCCGTCCACCCCGGGATAAGAAAAAAAGGGACTCATTTTGTACCGTTAGTGCCTAAACACACTATGCCGAAGTTACGCGACGGAAGTTCGGCGGCTGATTTCACGTTCCGACGTATTCGGCTGATATGACACACCATAAGTGCCGAACTTACGCGGCGGAAATTCGGCGCGGGTGGCGCGGGCGGCTCCCTGCTGCTCCTCGCCCCCGGGTCTTCGTCGGTAATCGAACCGAACTTCGGTCGCGTATAATGTGTGGTCACAGAATAAGTTCCCGCCGAACTTACGCCCGACCGAAGTTACGCTGTACGCTATGACGCGACGTAATTTCGGCATAGTGTGTCGTCAGTAATTCAAATAGCATTGCAGGCGTAATTGCGCCGAACTTCGGTCGCGTAACTTCGGCATAGTGTGTTTAGACACTTAAGTACACCTCTACAAAAATTGTTTGGTTTACTTTTATCCAACTTTTAGGTACTTGTGTTATATTAAAATATGCTCCAAAAAATAAATAATTTTCTGTGACCTTCACGTAATTCAGTTCTCCAACATCAACGAAACCATTTGTTACTGTCGGAAAAATATGCCTGAACAGAAAAATTTAATAAATTTTTATGCAAATAAGCCCACTAGACCGAATTCAAATCCTTTCCGAGACCGGTTTTGAAAAGATTAATCGTTTCACTAATCATTTATTCAAGTATTTGAATAAATTATTTTAATTTGGTTAGGAAATTAAAATAATTTATAAAAAATCTTTATTGTCTAAGGAATGATATGAAAGAAAAAGGAGTAAATGATACTGTGACGTCTGATAGGGGAGAATGGAAGAAGAAAACGTGTTGCGCCGACCCCAAATAGAATGGGATAAGGGCAGGAAGAAGAAGAAGAAGAATTTGGTTAGGAAATTATTGAAGTTTCGAGTTTGAGGTTTTTTTAGTTTGATTTTTATGCAGAGCCCGTGAGCCCGAGTAGGTAATTAAATTACCGGTGACCTATTTTTTTTATATTAGTACTCAGTTCAAACCAGAAGGTACTTAAGTAATTTATTCTACAAAAAAGACCGAAACTACAAATGGCGCCATAATATTACCACATGCAAGCTCTTAAATAATGAATCAATACCCAATCATAATGACTACAAGAAAATATATTATTATTATGAACGATAAACAAATTACTTTATTGTCAGTTGAAAATTACTTTAAGAAATATTTTTTTGATTAAGTAACTTTGCCGACTTCAAAAACAACCACAACAAATGTAAAATAACGAATTTATTTTGCTAGTCATCATCATCAGCCTTCAATGTTTCCACTGTTGGGACACAGGCCTCCTCTCTGTGAGAGGGAGTGGGCCATAATCCACCACGCGGGCCCAGTGCGGGTTGGTAGATGTCACATGTCTTCGAATTTGATGGTTCTAGGACATGCCGGTTTCCTCACGATGTTTTCCTTCACCGTTTTGAGAGCAGTGGTGATGAAATAAATTACACAAAGTAATGCGCCAGGCTGGGTTCGAACCCACGACCTACCACTCGTAAGTCGGGGCCGATACCACTGGGCCACCACTGCTCTCATAATGACAATGAGACAATAATTTATTATTATGAAAGATGAACAAATTACTTTATTGTCAGTTGAAAATTACTTAAAGCAATATTTTTTTTTCTTAAGTAACTTTGCCGACTTCAGAAACAACCACAACAAATGTGAAATAACGAATTTATTTTGCAAGTAGTCGGTGGTCCACAGTTTATTAGTTACATTTGAATTCGTTTTTTTAGTATTTTTAAACCTTTTTTAGTAAATATTAGACAACAAATATACATAAGCACCAACAATAACATACAATAAACTACCTAGCAAAACATTACTGGTTTAACCTTCCTAAGAGCATGAAAGTTAATTTGTTTCAGGGTGCTCAGAGTAATACGTGATCTTGTTTCTCAGTAACATCAAAGGTAACGCTTTCGGCAATTTAATGGTAGCTGTAACGTGCGCGGATATTAGATCTCATTGAATTGGCTTAGAACAGGCGTCGCGGTTGTTATCAAAGTGTTTTGATCTTTACTTTCGTTGTTTTTTGCACTGTACCTTTTTATGTCGTGGTAAAATCATCAAATGAGTCCTCCCGGCCCGGGGCGGGACAGGAGGGACTGTCAGACTTGTACTGACTAAAATCCATGGTGATCCTTCAATAGACCTTTACATTCCAGGGTCACGGTTACCTGATGAGACAGTCCCGCGACCCCGGCAGGCTTTGACCCCCTAACGGGGGCCCCGTCAGATTGCTGACAGCTCTTTGAGGCGCGCGTGGAACACGACGCGCCGGGCATGGTCTATGATCGGACGGCGAGTCACCCATTACTCGCCGCCCGCATGCCCGCGCCTACGGTGGCCGGAGATCGTCTGCCGAGGTCTGTCGCCGTGGGCGTCTACCACTGCGGTTGGGGCGGGGGCAAGACGCTGTCCTCTCCCTCACGCGTCCCGCCTCCTCCTTCGCGAACATGACTGCTACGCAAAAGGAAGTGACCGCTTCCCACTCCGTCTCGCTCCGTAGCATGGTCTCGACCAATACTGGGTGCGCTTTCGTTCTACTTAGTAAGATTAATTTAATGATTTTTACACGCCAAAAAATAAAGTTCAAGATACTAATATTACTTCTTTTTAAAATAAGTGAACTTAATACAATCTCAATAAACGTCTGTTTAAACTTCCCACCGAACAATCTTGTAGTACCTATCCGGGAGATTTTGCATTACCCAAAGGACCCTTAAAAAGGTTCATAGTTGACCTTTACGTCGGATACGGCCGTATTCCGGTAAAAAGACCGTCTGGGGACCGTACAACGTACATTATTTATGAGCATGTCCTACAGATGATGGAGGCGAGAATAGGCACGTGATTAGCTTTATAATTGCTTTTCTATGTAATACTTCTGTCATACCGTTGAGATTAAAGCTGAGCTGAATTTTAAATCGCCTATTCTCATATTATATCGTCATATTTGGATCGTGAAAGGAATACTTTTGGGAGCTAGGGATTAACAGAGCGTATCCTTGGAAAGGTGATTTGTTAGTTGAACAACGAAAATAGGTAGGACTCACTAGGTTGTGACGGTCAGATAGACATACCTTAGGCCTTCAAATGTAAAATGTAACGCGAGCAACGCGATGGGCATAAACTAGTCGAATTATATTACAGACATGTTAAAACAGAGTCGGCTCAACTAATTTAAAACATAATTGCTTTTAAATACAAACTTTAATTTAAATATTTATGTTTGTAGTTCAAACAGTAAAGTGTTAGTTCTAACTTGGCAGTATTTACATTATAACGTCGATTAGAACACCAATTTCATGCTTTCGTGAATTTAAATGCCCTTAACTAAATTTTCGTAGATATTTCATTAATGACAAATTTTTCGCTTCAGGTGAGTTAAAACTATGGCTCATGTTGAGGCCTTATCACGAGTTTTAATTTTTAGTATTTGACGTAAAGTAAACGAGAAGTTTAACTTTATTTGATGGAAAAATTAGTGTCTCATTCACACTAGAGGCGCTATTTCATTTTCCATACAATAAACGCCGTAAATACTTCAAGAGCGGTATAATACGGAGAACTTGGGATAAGGCCACAGAATATGAGATGGTGTGTGTGTGTATGTAATAAACCGTTGTCATGACGACTGAGTTACTAGCTAATAATAAACCGTTGTTATGAGTTACTAGCTAAGTTGAGCAATTGACTTAACTTGGTTTTATTCAGTAGTTAAAGTTTAAAATTTTAAGTTCGCAGACGCTCACTAAAAAGATTAAAACACTAATTCCATGCCTTCGTGAAAGGAATTTTAATTCTCGAAGGAGATATAACTAAGATTTTATTCTATATACATAAATATAGTAGTACTCAAGTCTATTACTATGCATCACATATATTAAGCCTAAGCTACAGTCATAACAGTAACTTAGTTCAAGTAGTTAATCGGCTTTATTGTAAGAACGGTAAATAAAATGATACATTTTGTTTTATGAAACAAAATGTATCATGTAATAATGTTTAATAATGTTTAATGTTTAATGTCATTTTGTTTTGTTTTTTGATTCTTTTTATTAATTTTGAATTTGTTTTCATTTTATTATTTAATTTACACACCAATTCGGTTTTAATAATGTTGAATCCCATTTTCAATTCTTATTAGTTATTATTAATTATTTCTCAATTTTGGTCATTTAAAAGTGAATTATTATTTTATTAAGTAAAATCTTTAATGTCTGTTCCTATTCCTAATGTAAAATTCAAATCACAACTTTATATTAATTAATGCATGTGGTGTTAGCCTGTAAGTAATTGTTGCACTTATGAATGTAAAACCACTGGTATTAATTCAATGTATGTTTTGTGTAAACAATTTTTGGCTGACCTAAATAAATAAATAAATAAATCATTTTATTTTATATTATTATTTATTTTATATGAAGGTTTACTGAGATACGTCCAGACCGAAGCTTTTAGGCACGTATTCAATGATATCACAGTAGTTGCTTATAGCTCTGGGCTGATGAAATTTTATCATAAGTATAATTATAGTGCTGTTTTTGGTTGACATAGGTTCACTCTTGACTCTAGTCGAAATCAGAGGTGAGAGAGACAATGCCTATGATGGAGCGAGCTTACCCAGAAGAAGCATGTTCACTATAACTTTGAAGAGTGTTCACTAAGCATGTTCACTATCAGTTTGTGCGCATTATGTAGATTCCTGGCACTGGGACATAGGCCTTTTCTCTATGAGCAGCATGCATAGCATAGACAGAATGACAGAACTTAGAAATATTTCTAATATTCTAAGCATGAGGGTGTTCAAAATGTAGAACTGAAAGGTTTCTATTCTTCACTTGACGTACGGTAAAAAAAGGTTGCAAAAAATAGCTTCTTGGTAGAAAAGAATAGATTTTTTTAGCTTTGTATAATCATCAAATGAGTCCTTCCACCCAGGGAAGGGCGGGAGGGATTGTCAGACTTGTACTGACTAAAATCCACGGTGTCCTTCAATAGCCCTTTACGTTCCGGGGTCCGGGGTGGTAGAATAGGTATAGAGTGGATTGCGCAATGCGTGAAGGAATAAGTTATAATCCATATAATATGTTGAATCAGCTTGTCAGATTGATAGACAGATGTCACGTGTTTTAGTTTAACCCCAAATAAATGTAGCTTTGGCTATGAGAAAAAAACACTACGTTGGAATTTTAGCACTTGTGCTCAGCCAAGCGTTCAAAATCCAATGCTTCTATATAGACATTCATTTGTGCGATATAGTGAAAGTGAAATCGGGCATTACACATTTTCAGGCGCTAGCACTTAGCCTAAAAACAAACTGTATTACTATCTACTATGGCTAAGGCAGACAAGAGCCAAGGGTTTATAGTAATAGCTAGAGAAATGTTAGCCGGGACCAACATTTTTGTGTGCCTACACACGTTTCACAAGACCGTTTTTTTTTTGCACGACTGCCCAAAAAATTAGTGTTATTTTATTGATATAAACCCTGTGCTTTAAGCTTTCGAATTTATTCAAAACATTTATGACTATATTTAACGGAAGGCTAATTTAGGTTTGCCAGTTACGCATCTATTTACGGCATTGTCAATATGTTCATGGGTTAAAGAGGATGTGTAGTGAAATTTTCATTTTCATAGAAAACAAAGTCAAGTTTAAGTGTGTGGTTTGGCCTTGAGCTACATTAGAATGCCGCCTTAAGAACGTGTACGCCGAACGGCATTCCATACAAACATTCAAGTCCAAGTCGAAATGCTTAAACCGTTTTTTATTAAACTTGAACGCAGCAGGATACATAGTTGTTAGAGAATATTTTCGAAAAAGAGCTTTACTTACGCCGTTTTCCCATGGGGGTAGACAAAAATCTCAGAGCGCTACCTATTATGATTCTTACATACTCCTTTCACCTGGTCAATAATCATATATTACACTTCACTGCTAATACTGATACTGCTAGCCTTTATAATCCCACTGCTGGGCAACGGCCTCTCCCCATGACTTCCAGTTTTCAACATGCAAGGCCAAAGTTGACGCTGGGGCGTTAGTTTTATCCAGGTGGTGCCGCCAACTTCTAGGACCACTAATGTATTGATAATTCAAAACCACTTACTATTAACATGCAAATAGGTCCTGCTAACTCTAGGCGGATGAGTCGATATCTGGCACTCGTATACTCCTTCGTCGTCAGGCTTCACTTCCCTGATGAGCAGTCTCCAGTTTCCAGGGTATCTCCTTGCTACCGTCACCCGGTTGTCAGCGGCGTAGGTTACAGCTCCCACTGTAAGGAGCTCGGGCATTTCATCCTTGCCTCTGCGACGTACCCAGGATACCTAGACCAAAAAGAATATGATTAGAAAAAAAAGGAATGTACTATGCGACCATTATAAGATTGAACACGTCAATGACTCCTTCTTACAACTGTCCCATCAAAATTACATTTACCAAAATACTAATGTTTTGTAAATGTTATTTTCATATGCCAACAGTCAAATCCTGAACAACCACTTGTAGATCATACAAATATTTATTCCGTTCAGGCATCAAACCCGTGACACGCCACGCAGTATTCAATTGCTCATCTGCTAAGCCGGCCGTGCCGTCAAAAATGTGAAGATGAGTTACGTCACTCAATGGTTGAGTTAAAGAAAACTTTGTACAACTGATGGTAAAGGATGATGAAGATGATGAAGGATGGAATCCTAAATAATCAAATGCAGTGAGAGATGGCACATGTAAATGATACCGTGGCGTCTGATAGGGGAGAATGGAAGAAGAAAACGTGTTGCGCCGACCCCAAGTAGAATGGGATAAGGGCAGGAAGAAGAAGAGTGGAAGATGGCACATGCAGGTAGCAAACTCCTACTAAACGCTATAATTGGTATCCAACCATGAATTGCAAACAAATGAGACAAACCTTTTACCACCAACAAAATAAATCGCCAATAATTCTTTTACCAGTAAAACGATTCGTCCATTAACATTTATATGAAAATCACTACGTTTGTGGTGTTAATCCCCAGGTGATTAACCCATTAACCAAACGAGGCATCAATTGTTGTTCACTCGCTAAATCTCCTCTTAATGGCCTACCATGACATTTCAGAATTTCTCAAATGAAATACTCCGTAAAAGTTAAGTGATTAGGACCCTTCTCCGTCTTTATCAGCTGCTATGCGGCATAGTTTTGAATCTGGTGCTAAATTGAGTAATAAATTGAGCTGTTAAAAACATTTGGGCCTTTGGTTGTGGGGATAAGTACCTAGTAACTCATTTCGTAAAATGATTTTATATTTACATCGCAGCTTAAGAGTTGAGCCAGTTTCCATGAGCATAAATTAAGGGAATAGAGAGGCTTGAGAACATTCAGGGTATCCTTGGGATCCGTCATTTGTGTGTCCAGAAACAGGCTCATTCTCGTTCCCTTAATCTCATAGTCTCTTCTCATAGAGCAGGTCTACCTTCTCATTGAAGCGGTGTCTGACAAAAGTTTAGACATTCGTGTGCCAACATAGCGATGGATGGATGTTTATTGTTACTCTTTCACACAAAACCACTCATTAGATTAAGATAAAATTGATTTGTAGTTCAGTAGGCAGTTTCAGTATACACCCAGGAAAATACACAATATACTTTTTATTCCGAAATGACATTCCCGGCGTGGAATAATCATCAAACTCGAAACGGGCAAAGCTGCGTGCTAAAGTTAGCATGTTATGATGAGTTAAACCTCCAACAAATCAAGTTCGTTCCCGCGGAATTAACATCACGACCCATTAGATATGGCCGCAGGCAAGTTCTGTAACAGCCGTAATCAAATTTTTTGTAAACGGAAAGTTTGAGTACAGTATTTTGGTTTGGGCAGATTATAATGTTATGTAATATTTTTATTTGGTATATATAATACAAGTCGGGTAAACACTGAAATATCTTTCACTTACTTATGTTATAAAGCTCAACCCCAACGAGCTATGGAGAGGGCTATGCTCGGAGTCCCTTTGCATGATCGAGTCAGAAATGAAGAGAATCGTAGACGAACCAAAGTTGCCGAAATAGACGAATAAGCAAAGTTGAAGTGGGAGTGGGTATTCCACATAGTACTCAGAACTGATGGCCAATGTTGTATTCAGCGCATTTACGCTCGTTTTTGAAGCACGTTTATGGGCCGGCACCGTTGCACACACAACTCATACTCATGTCAAGCGCCAGCCACGAAGCTCGCCTCCCAAGGCACTCCGTTCGTAAGCACCGAATCTATGCGCGTTCTATGTTTGTTGCACACAATAAGGCGCCTGTATAAGCGCGAAAATCGTAAAGCTTTGCACGTATGTAGTAGTGTCTTTGGATACGTTAGTCGGAAAGCGCATTATAACAGAAATAACAATGCACAGAGTTCTGTAAATGGATGCATTGTTACAATCTTCAAGTATTCGTATGACTTGTATTTCTCGGCAAAACAATGCTCGAATGTTTGAAGGAATATTTGATTGGTACTTGCACTTGCATCTACGAGTTTTAATTAAATAACAATGTGGGTATTTGTTAAAGCAACTGTTAGGGTTAATTTAAGGATAATATTTTTGTGTTCACCAAAAATACTGATCGTGCACCAAATATTCCTGAATGTTACACAAAATTTGATGATGGACTGCAGTTCTAAGAGCGAGCGAAGCGAGCTCGGGACTCGCTGGCACCCCGACTCGGACAATTTAGGTTAGAAGAGGATGGGTGGAGGAGGGCGGGGTCTGAAAGACCCCGCCATCCTCTTCGTGGTTATTTTTTTTTTAAACCACCAAGAAGTAGGAGCCCCGCGAAGCGGGGCTCCGTCGACCTGCTACTTTACTAATAAAGCTACATTGGACATTAATTGGTGTCAGTTGTTAAATAGATGCTCGTTATGACATATTTTAATTAACATATTTTGGTGCACATTCAGTATATTTGGTGGAACATGGGAATAAATTGAAGTACTTTTAAATACCATCCTTAATTTAACTTTGTAACTGTTGCAGATTTCATGGTCATAGGAGTACCCTACTCAGTACTTAGTTTAAAGACGAATAGATAAGTGGGTGTTATGGCATGCAACCGGTGATATTCCAGAAAGATGATTGTGCTGGTAAATTCCCTTGACTAATAAATTTTATCTTGACATTAATGATTCGATTTTCAAAAAACGTTCACTTTAAACATTGGAAATCGATCTAAATGTATAGCCGCAGCAAATATTTTAGTGTTTTATTTATTCAGTAAAATAATTGACTGAATGAATACTATAAAATTGAGTAAACTATTTACTCAACAACTTTCAGGGGATCATCGCCCTCTTTGTATAAATGGTTGAGACTTTTTCAACCGATATAATTATTATATATTCCATTTTTATGTATGTGTAACGTGCTTAGATGTTGATTATGAAAAAAGGAAAGCATAAAATGACAATCATGTTAATAAATTTCAAAATACACATGCAGTGCTAACTACACCATCTTTTCTACAAAAACCAACCTTATAAAGATATCCGTCTTTCCAGAGATTAACTTTATAATATTAATACACACAACCCTTCGGTACTTAATCCAGCCAATATTTAAAGTGCGGATAATTTTGCTCGTATAAATTTTAGTTGCCAATTAATAATCCTTTCTAATTGCTCCCTGGACGACCACTTTGCAGACAATGGCTGTAACAATTCTAATAATGGAGAGTCTAGGTGGCGCCACTGTCTACACAATGGACGATCCTGGCGCCAATAACGAATTTTAAGTCGCACTTGTGCTGATCACTCCATTAAGTGAAGATGAATGGAAACTTCTGTGCTTTGATTGAGCGAATGGAATTTGTGGGGTTCATTGAGTAATGGTTAGCTTTCCTTTGATTTGGTTGGTTATTTTTATAAGATACTAATTATTTACTTTCGTTGCCAATGAAAGAAGTGTTTTAACACCAAAATTAAAAATGTATAATTATTATTCCACACAGTATATTGTAAAGTTACGTTACTGACTAAAAACCACTCTATTCCTTCGGCTTCAAGGAGTGTCTGCATGATGACGGGGCCCCCTCTAGAGGGCCATAGCCTGCCGGGGTCGCGGAACTTATCTCATTACCGTGACCCCGGAACATAAAGGGCTATTGAAGGACACCGTGGATTTTAGTCAGTACGAGTATGACAGTCCCTCCCGCCCTACTCTGGGTGGGAGGACACATTTGATGACTTTACCACGTTTTTAAAAAAATATCCTTCGACTGCCCTTTGAGTTTCACTCTGTTTAGAAGTTACGAAGCTTGAGCAACGAAATGTTGGTTTTTTATAAAAATATAACATACTTTTATGGTAGAAAAGCATGGGAAACATAACACGCAAAAAAGCTTTCACAATCATCCTTTAATATTCCCACTGCTGGGACACAGGTTTCCTCACTGTCAGAGACAACAAACCATAATCCACCACGAAGATCTATTGCGCGTTTCTGAACGACAGATTGCCAAGCCTATAAAATATTACCCAAAATATCAGCAACATGATACCAAAATTAAGAAAGCCCTTTAATAATTTATAGTGAAAATTCTTGCAACTACTCAGTTTGCAAGTTTAGAAGTGTCGTAAACTAAAAGCCTTGAAATGAGATTTTCGTAAAACGTCATGTTGTTTAATGGATGCGACTAACGAAGTGTGTAAAAGTAATAGTCTGGGGACGTCGGCTTACTCCGTGTCTCTTCGGCTATCTTCGTGAAATACAAACTAGTTAGATCTGCAGCAGGTCAGCTGCTCGATACTGTGAAAATGTATGCGCGGGGCGGTGATTGGTAAGAAAGATCAAATGTATGGAAATGTTTGAGATACTCCACGAGGCACCGCACCGCCATAAATGCAAATTCGCCTACTTACAAAGTAATTAATGTCTTATTCTTCTTATGTAAGTCTTCTTATTAAGTAAGTGTGTATCATTTAATTACCTGTGACTGTAACATTTATATGTGCAAGTTTACATTTTTTATGCGCGGGACTAACAAATTACCGTGACCCCGGAACGTAAAGGGCTATTGAAGGACACCGTGGTTTTTAGTCAGTACGAGTCTGACAGTCCCTCTCGCTCTGCCCTGGGTGGGAGGACTCATTTGATGATACTACCACGCTAAAAAAAAGTGCAATATTTTTCCTATCACTTTCTGTGGGAGTGATTTTGATTTTTAATATAATGGAAGTGTGTAAATAGAAATTGAACAGAATTTTTCAAATTAACAAGCGTTTTACCAATGCGAGATGTTATTTATGTGACAATTTTTCTTAACTTGGTCACTAACACCACCAAAATAGGTCATTTGCTATTTTTATTATAAAATATAAGTTAGTAGAGCTCACGATTTAACCGTGATATAAAACTAACCTTCTGTACCTGTTTTCTGTGCTATAAAACTTGTATCTAAATAAATAATGGCCGTATTCTGGTACATAATTAATTACATTTTGTTCAAGCTGATTTAGGAGCGAAAAAAAAAAGATGGCATCAGCTTATCCTGTTGTATGGGACGTTTTTTGACAAGTTCGAATTTCAATATGGTTCTGAGAATTTTAGATCTATTTTAACGAACATAAACATAAACTCATATTAGGCTGTTTTAGTCAAAAAAAAGTTAGTTACGTATAATTTAACGGGCGTTATGACGTCACAACTCCCGAAATTCGAAGCGTTTTATCTTTGTCAATATTTATTGATCTAAAAAATACTTGTTCATTCTTTTTCAAAACTCAACTGTCGGACTAAGTAGAAGTAAAACCCTATTGTTATCTGATTTCTGGGGCATAACCACGAGCTCTTAACGCGATCCAGTTTAGGCTGCGGGAAAGAGACAGAGCTGTAGATGTCATCTAGTGCCATTTATTTCCCACAGCCTTATATGGAATCCGTTTGGAATTCATTATTTTGGCCCAACATGCTGGCCCACTGCCTTGGCCCTTTTAAATGACTTTCAATTATTCTCCAGGGAATTGATATTTTTTCCGTGAAGTTACCCTCACTTTAAATCAATTAGTAGGGTACGAAATTACTCATTATAACTTTCACAAATAAATTGTAGACACAACATCAAACCAACAAGTATCAGTTTACAAACAAAAAGAGAAATGGAGTCGCCATTATGATATCAAAGTACACAAACCTCGGAACAATTTTAGGCTCAAGAACACAGAAACCTAATAATTTAATAGAGGATCGTATTTCCTTTTACAAGCTCCACCAAAAACTCTAAAGGTAATTTAATAAGGCTGACGAACATATACATGATGTTTCTAAATGTGATTTGTTTAATCACATTTAAATTGCATCATCAGCTGTTGCATGCGACTTGCGTCTTGTTAACGACGTTCAATGGTGACAACGTGTCGACAACGAGTAGACGCTGATGTCGGATGCCGAGAGGACCTAAGGAATAAGCTATGTCTTTAAAGCCAAGGATACACCAGGGGACAAAAATGTCGTGCGAAACGTGTCGCCAGCGATGTTGGGTGAAGTAGCACGACTTTGCCGAACTTCGGTCGACATGTCTGGCATCATCGCGCTACACGGGTCGCCGGTGACGTCAGATGAGGTAGCGCGACGTTGCCGGACTTCGCTCGACATGTCTGGCAACATCGCGCGACACGTGTTGCCAACTACATCGAGTAAAGTAGCGTAAAGTAACATAAGTCGCACGATGTCGCCAGATATGTCAGACAAAGTGTCGCGAAGTCGCACGACTTCGTCTGACTTCGCTGCGGACATAAGTCGCGCGTTGTCGCCATCTTTGTCAGGCGAAATCGGCCGGCTCATATCGCCAATACATGTCGTGGCGCATTTGGGGACAAATGCGCCTTGTGCATCCTTGGCTGAAAGTTACAAGTACGACGACGTCATCGTCGATCGTCGTCGATCGATCGTGCGACAATGAGATTGCCGACGCGACGCGCGACGTGCAGCTGCAGAAAAAAATATCGTTGACTTTGAATCGTTTTCTTGGCAAGTATACCTACATAGTTGGATTTATAGGAGGGCCCAATTTAACGTTTTCAAAACATTTTGCTGATAGATTATACTATGATATTACAAGTATAAAAACAATGACAATGATTGTGTTCTATTCGGAATTTAGACTTTACATTTTTCCGTAACTAGGAAATTCCAGAACAAAAACATCGCCGTTATCGGTAGAACACGTGTAAGTCCTTTATTTTGACATTTTCAGAAGTATTATTAACATTGTCTAAAGCTATTTATCTAAATTCAGAACCAGCCTGTATATCAAGAGCTAAATCTAATAACTTGTAAACTCTTCAAGAAGAAAAATAGCTCAAAGTTATTTTCAGAGATAACATTTTTACCTACCGCCTATAGTAAAATAATGTTTAAGTTAAGTTTATGTTGCGATAAAAATTCATGAGCATGCTCATACCTTTTCTCCTTATATGATTATAAATATAACGATTATTTGAAACATACTGAGAAAAAAAAAGGTTTATATTTTCATTTATGAGCAGTAGAAAATATAAAAGGGAATAAGGAAGGATGAATGACCGTGCTTTATAATAGCAAAATTATTTTTAGGAAAAATTAATAAATATTTGAATATTATTATACTTGCGTGACCTGTTTATGTTTTATCTACAAATACGATGGGTTCAGCTTCCAGTCTAACCGAACGCAGCTGAATATCAGTATTTTACATGGAGCGGCTGCCTGTTTGACCTCCACAACCCAGTTACTTTGATGTATAATACCCCTTGTGGTAAGACTTCGAAGAAGAAAAAGAAGGCTATTCCGCTGTTACACTGTTTACTAATAATGCTTAATATAGTTTAGCCAAAATCCAGAACAAAATAATGTGTAAATGTTACCAGAACACCAAAAACTACCGCAATTAATTTCCTGCTAAGCTATGTGAATCAAGAGGTTTTTACCAAAGTGAATTAGTGAATTATAAGTACTTGGGTAACAAAACGACTGTTAACACGCCACCAGTTTTAAGCAGATTAGCTGGTTTCCAAATTATGGGGTTCCACAATCTAAATGGTGTCCGTTCAGAAATAGTATTTAGCCTTATCTTATATGGGGGAACACACGCTAACCGGAGCGAGTAAAACAGTACTATCCCACGCAATAAGCTCGTTTTTGCTTTTGGTACTTTAAACCCGGAAGATTGTTATGAAGTGAAATAACCATGAGTAAAGAACCATGTGTTTGGAAATAATCATGATCCATAAAAACTGTATATTCTTCCCTGATTACAGTGTAGTGTGGTATAGCCCCGCAAAAGATTAGACATATGGGTAAGTACACCACGTATGCATTGCACAATCATCACCTATTATTTTTTAAACCATGAATTTGTAGTCTTGGGTCAGTAAGCCATTTGTCGTAGAGTATTATAGATTTTTTTTTTTACAACTATCACACAACGCCATCTAGTCCCAAGCTAAGCAGAGCTTGTGTTATGGGTACTAGACAACTGATAAACATACTTATATATTTCTAAATACATACATATTATAGATAAATTACACCCAGACACAGAACAACTGATCGTGCTCATCACACAAACATTTGTCCTGGGTGGGAATCGAACCCACGACCTCCGGCATAGCAGTCAGGGTCACTAACCACTAGACCAACAGGCCTGTCAATTATATATAAAGAGCTTCTATTAATCGTAGATGAGGTGTTCCATCAGAAACTTCTCATCAGCGTGGTTTCATTTGAAAGCATCCTCTGTTATTCGACGCTGAATTCGCATATTTTCTGTCTGACGATAATGTTTAAATTGAAGTATATAAACGACAGAGAGGAAGAGGAAGGTCAAAGAAAAGATGGATTGTGTGAGAAATGAAATAAATAATGTATGTAATTTTTTAAATTGTGCTTTGACGTCTGGCAGAGGAGAATAGAAGAAGATAACGTGTTGCACCGACCACAAGTAAAATTGGATAAGGGCGCAGGAAGAGTATCATCATCATCAGATTATTGAGTTAAAGGCTGATCATCAGCCTTTAACTCAATAATCTCACCTGAAAATACAAAGAAACGACATTTAAAGTTCACTAATATCGCCTCTTTACGTTTTCTTAAAACAATAATTTGCACAGGATATTCTGACCATCATCCGCCATTCAATTCCACAGACTACTTATAAGGGCGCGGAGCGCGGTAAATTCAAATTAATGAAATGTCATTTCATTACAGGATGATCCCACTGCTGGGACACAGGCCTCCTCTCTGTGAGAGGGAGTGGGCCGTAATCTACCACGCGGGCCCAGTGCGGATTGGTAAATGTCACATGTCTTCGAATTTTTTGGTTCTAGGACATGCCGGTTTCCTCACGATGTTTTCCTTCACCGTTTTGAGAGCAGTGGTGTTGAAATAAATTACACAAAGTAATGCGCCTGACTGGGTTCGAACCCACGACCTACAACTCGTAAGTCGAGGCCAATACCACTGGGCCACCACTGCTCCAGGAAGAGTATGATGCTCTTAAAATAACAAGAATTATAACACACTCACCGTCTTATCCTGCAGCAAACTAATTCTACAGTTCAGATGCGCATCCTCTCCTAATTGCACAGTAATCTTAGTTATATTTCCATCGGGAGCATCTTCGAAACTCGGCCCATACTTCCGGTCATGATCAAAGTACGTATTCTTCAGCACCACATGTGGTACCATGTCTACGTTCAAAGGCTTTGAAGTCGCTGGGTCTTGGGATGGTTGTGGTACTTTGAAAGACTTGGTGCTGTCAATCGTGGAGTTCCCAAGTCTTAGCATCACTGGTGCAGGAACTATGCCTGTGCTGAGCGCGTAGAATGTTGTCACCGTTTGGGTTTCTTCTGTTGCTGTTGTCGTTGGGGTTTCTGAGGAAGGAAAATTGGTGATGGTTAAACTAGTATTAATGTTTACAACAATAAGAACACTGTTGTGTTCTAATAAAGTTCGCATGTAGTCATGTGACTTGAGATAATGACCACTGAGTTTTTTTGCTGTTTTTTTTTTTGTAATACAGTGAATCATAGATAGGTAATCTACCTTTCGGTGGGTACTGTACCATATTTTGTGTTCAAAACACGTGTTGAAAGTGTTGTTGTTTAAAAAGTAAAGCTATGATGTGCAGAAGCGTTACTTTTTTACTCATAACAGTGTCGCATTCGCATAGTACAACCTGTATAAAATTTTGACGATAAAGTAAAAGTTTTTATATATTACTAACCTGTAGTAAATTGACAAACGACTATCTGTGTAAGGAAGAACACGCTCGCACTCCACATAGCGCCTGGACGAGGCTCTGCCCCCCGCAGGGCTTCATAATCTGAAACAAAATATAAACGTATATCAAAATCTGAGCAGTGGTGACTTAGTAGTATAGCCCCGACTTGGAGTTGAAAATCTATCGTGAGGAAATCGGCATGTCTTAGGACTAAAAATTCGAAGACTTGTGACATCTACCAACTCGCACTAGGACCGCGTAGTAGATTACGGCCCAGTCCGCCTAAAGAGGACTGTATCCCAGCTGATCATCATCATTTTTTATATCAACGTCAGACAGATTATCTTTTTTAGGGTTCCGTACGTCCGAATACAAAAACGGAACCCTTATAGGATCACTCGTGTGTCCGTCTGTCTGTCGCTTACAGTCAATTATCTCCGAATCTACTAGACCGATTGGGTTGAAATTTGGTACACATATCAATTCCTGTGACCCAAGCACAGAGGTGTGACGTGAATAGATGAAATCTGTATGTGGGAGGTAATTTTTGGGGGGGAAGGGGAAAAATAAAAAAAAAGTTTTGAAAACTGCATCGTGTGACATATCAAATGAAATGTCTTGTTGAGACAATCTTAAACGTATTTTTTTTTGTAATTTTAAAATAAATAGTTTCCAAGTTATTCAAGAAAATAGACGAAATTTGACCATTCCCCCTCCGCCCTTATCTCCGAAACCACTGAACCTAAAATTTTGAAAAAAATACAGTAATTAGTTTTCTACTTATAGATTATAGGAGAACCTATAAGAAGTCGATATCTGTATATGGGAGGTAATTTATGGGGGGGAAGGGAAAAATTAAAAAAAAAATTTGAAAACTGCATCGTGTGACATATCAAATGAAAGGTTGTTAAGACAAACTTAAATGTATTTTTTTTGTAATTTTAAAATAAATGGTTTCCAAGTTATTCAATAAAAATAGACGAAGCTTGACCATTCCCCCCCGTTATCTCATATCTTATAGATTATAGGAAAACCTATAAGAAGTCCATGATATTAAAATAACATGGTAAATCACTTAATATTGTGCGTACCAATTTGGGTCTAATTTAAAAAAAAACGTGATAGGTAACATCGTACGGAACCCTCTTCACGCGAGTCCAACTCGCACTTGGCCGGTTTTTTTAAACGGCAGGCTCGCTTTGACCACTATCTCGCCTGATGGTAAGCAATAATATGGACGGCAGTGAAGCACGCATACCTAGAAGTAACCTATTCACTCTTGACTCTAAGGTGTCCACTCCTACAGACTCTGGCGGGAAACTCGACCCCTTGGCTGCACGCCCAATGATAGTACTTGGGTATCTTCGCAATATTCAAATTCAAATTATTTTATTTAGGACAACTGGATCCACGGGTTAGTGTACAACAAAAACTTACAAAACTATTGTTAGTATTAAAAAGACATAAAAAAAAGAAACTTATGTAGGTAATAATAATGCCCCTGTGCCGAGACATCCCGCCCGCCAGACTAACCAACAAGGAGATACCTCGCTAATGGATCACCAGACGGACGAAATGCCTCAACACAGGTGCGCGCACATCTTCCGCTATGGTTTTCAGGATGCTGTTGTGAGTCCCCCGCACCCTCCTCATCAGTGAAACTACTTATATTGTCGCCTTCATGCACTGTTCAAACAACTGGTATTTGTTGTAGGTATATTGACTACCTACCAGTTTCTATTAGCACTCTCAAGTTATAGGTAACTTGAGAGTAGTAATAGTTAGTTAGCGCTAAGGGCCATTTATTGTTGCTATAGTATTCTCAAGTTAGCTAACTAAGGGCCTTGATGTTTCATCAGTAGTTATGCTATTCGTTGAAATCCTATATATTAATTAAAAATTAAAGGATTTTAACAAATAGTTTACATAACTGATAATCAAACAACTGGCCGTACGGAATTTTACCGGAATGAAATATAAGTACCCAATGGTTATAATTATTTTAGGGGTAGAAAAGAACTACACTATGAATTCCGAAGAGAACATGATGGCTGAAAAAAAAAACAAAACATGTGCATTTTTTTTTGTTTATCAATAAGATCATTTTTAGTCGAAATTAGATAAATAATTATAATTATGTTATCTCTTCTCTTTTCTAAAAATAACACAAACAAAAAACACAGCCTTTATACTCCAATCGAGTTAACGGCTTACAAGCTATGATAAGAGACTGAAACCTTTGTTCTTGTATTTTACTTTGAGATAACATTGGAGGTGTACTCTGGCACAAAACATAGCCAATTAGCCTAATAGCCTTATCTCTCTTGTAACCGCCCCCTTAAAAATTCTTCGTTGAATATTTTCCTTACAAATATTCTTAGATGTTGAAGATATAATATCGTACTGACTTTTGCCCGCGGCTACGCTTGCGTGTAGTTCGATTATTGTTGCGCGGGGTCATACTGAGGGGATTAAAAGGATCCTGTGTTAGATATCTTAATATTTATTTTTAGTTATATGCAATGAGGACTAATCTGAGCAGTTCCAAAAATGTCCGCTTGGGCAGCGCCACTGCCTCTGGAAACCTGTCAAACTCTTTAATGAGGACTAATCTGAGCAGTTCCAAAAATGTCCGCTTGGGCAGCGCCACTGCCTCTGGAGACCTGTCAAACTCTTTAATGAGGACTAATCTGAGCAGTTCCAAAAATGTCCGCTTGGGCAGCGGCACTGCCTCTGGAGACCTGTCAAACTACCAATCAGATTAGTCCTCATTGTACTTAAATTTTCGTTTATCAAAATTATTACCTAAGGGCTGATTTTTCAATAGTCAGATAACTGTTATCTGAGAAATAAAAATGGCGGTTTGACAGCTTATCTATAGAAAATATGTCAAACCGCTATGTTTATTCCTCAGATAAAATTTATCTAACTTGAAAAATCAGCCCTAAAATGATTTTTTGTCTAAGGTTGTTTATCTTTTGTTTTAATTTTATAATGTTACTAATTCTCTTTTATTCAGCAATATGAAGCCCTTCGACTCCAAATTAGTTGGGAAAAGGCTAAGCAGATGATTATGGAAACAACTCCTTCTAAATATCAATATACAACAAAATAAAAGTCAAATAAATACTTACGTATTAGATTTAATAAAAAAACTCACGTGAAATTATCTCAACGTTTTGAACTTAACTGTATCTATAAGTAATACAAATCGTACATTTGTGAAAATTATTTTCAATTAGAAAAGCGTATTTACTTTACGTTCACGTCACTCACGAACGAGATATCTCATTTATTGAAGTAAAGACAATAAAACCTATCTCCTTTATAAAAATCATTCGTCATTGTTTATGACGCTTCAAAAGTCTTTTATGTCGAGTACACACCGGTCCAACGAACGCCAACGAACGGTGTGGACCGTTACCGAAGACAGTTTTAATCAAAAATCTTGCCCCCACATGAGGAATTTCTCCTGTGTCGTGGGTGCGTTTACAAACATAGAAACTCACATACACAAATACCCAGACCCGGAATAACTACTTGTAGGTTATTACAAATATTTGTTCCGTCCGGGGATCGAACCCGCGACACGCTGCATAATAGTTCAGCCACTGCGCTAACCGTGCCGTCAAAAGTCAAAAGTCAAAAAAAAATTACCTCCTTTACACACATTTCTATTCTTAAAATGTGTTAGTTGTTTGCCATCTCGGCTCTCCACATTTTTTCCTTGTTAGGCGAGGGCCACATAGAAAAGACGTAAGACGCAGACGGGGCGGAGACATATGTCTCTTCGGCGTCTCTTTCATACAAAATGTATAGAAGTGTCGCGAACGTGAACACACAGAAGAGACGCGTCGCGGGCGCGACTCTCATACATTTTCGCCCGTCCGCGACGCGTCCTCGTCTTACGTCTTTTCTGTGTGGCCCGCGTCTAGCTTGTCTTAGTACCTATATTACTAGGAAATATAATTACTTCATCGTCTATGATCAAACTGGAATCAAGTACCAATGACCGTTTGCTCCACCAATAGGTACCTACCTAATTAGGTATAACATAATTATGTTCATGTGGTGTTTATCTTTAAGTAATTGTTGCACTATGTTAAGTTTGAATGCTCGTTTTACTATTGTTTGTATGAGTGTAAACAATTGTTGGTAGACCTAATAAATAAAATAAAATAAATCAATGTTGACGAAACTTCGAGCGTGCAGCAGTCACCATAGAATATTGTTTGTTGGCGTTCGTTGGGCGGTTGTGTACGCAGCTTTACTGAATAATTATTATTATTCCTTACATGTAATGGCTCCTTTCAACATCTTAAGCAATAATTAAACAAGAATTTTAACAAAAGTTTTTCAACACGTGTATCCTAATCGTGTAAAAACTTAATTATAAAAAAAGAGCGTTAAAAGTATTTAGTTTCTGGCAACATTATCAATCATTCTAGAGAAATAGACCTGGCTGTAAAAATAACGAGAGTTTATTTTTTTCTGAAAGTAACTTTTTTACTGTCTTTCTTTGGTCATAGCTTTAGCAATTAAAAGTTTGAAAAAGTAGTCGCCTTGTTTTTGTTTCGACCTTTTTTTTCTTTTCGCAATTCCCTGGATAACGTTGGATTGTGAAAACTATTGCTCTTGTATAAAAGTAGTATCTTTAAGATAATTTGTTGTAAAGTAAGATTTTTTAAAAATGAGATCGATTGAAAGAGTGATTTGAAGCATTTCATTTAAGGTTGCTTTTATAATGAAGCAGAATAAAGTTACAGACAGGTGGGTATGGATTGGTGCTGGTTGGTGCACGCAAATTAGCCCCATGATATCAGCGACTGCCGTGTTTCTATGAAACAACTTGTACAGAAGGCCTACCATGACGTCTTGAGAGCGCGTAACCAGAAAGTTGACAACGTCGCAAATAGCTGTCAAATATTTACAAGTTTTAATTAAGGCGCGGACTGACTACGTCACCACTATGGAGCGTCAATAAGATTGAAAATTGAAAATGACATTTGTGTTGAAATGTGACGTAAGCTGCGAATGGGCATTTACTGCTTTTCTTTAGATTATTTAAAATATAGACATAAATTAAATAATGGTTTGGTTAAAGTTTTAAAAAAAATGGAAAACCTACTAAATTCTTTAAAAAAAACCGTTGTTATCGCTGGAAATACAGAGATCTTCGACGTCAAAGTTTATTTTTGTGCTACAACTTCTCAATTTTTTATTGGGAATTTCAAACTATTATTTATTATTCTGTTTGGTTTAAATTCTTCTTCTCTGTTCACTGTATTTGTCGCGTTACTTATTTTTATTACATTACGTCATACTCGACGTTCTAAGAAACCAATTTTTGGGAATATTGAGATAACACCGCACCTTTATTTGGTAAATTTACTGTATGTAAATAAGAAATATGGCTCTGTAGTGCACTAAAATTGATAAGGGAATGCAATAATTAATATCGTAACACCGCAATTAGTTTTAGATGTAAAAAAGTCTTTGGAAACTTTCCAAATGCTGTTTCTACACCTGAAACCGTTACAACATCAAATTCAGTGTTTTAATTGCATTCCTATATCAATGTTTTAGTGCAATACTAAGCCATATTTCTTATTTCCATACAGTTACATTGCTAAATTAAAAAAAAACTTGTTAATATTAAATTTGACGACGTTGCCAACTTTCAGAATAAGCGCTCTTAAAGCGAGAGTAATTTGAGTATGGGAAAAAGACAGCTTTACAAGTCGTCTAGCGCTACCTCGTTTCCATACTGGAATAACCTACTCCCGTGGTAGGCCAGCTGATGTTATTATGATGTTTATTTATGAAGGCACCTTAAGAATCTGAAATCTTCGAATTTTGATTCAATAAATTACCTCAACACCCCTAACTAAAGTACCTACCCTACACTTATTTACTTGGTACGCTAGCGCTACATACCAACAACTAATGAAGATATTTGCACCAACTTCACCACCGAAGTCCAACTTTAATTAAAGTTGGTCACTCCTTTAAATTGCGGAGAAGCTTAGCTAAAAATTTAACTCACAAAAAATTTACGGTGGAATTTGCAAGTCTTCGTCAAGGGCGAGGGTGCATTATCAACAGTAATACGACCGTATAAGGTTTAATTTTAAATTTTAGCTCATTACGGTCGTTAACCTCTAGTCGCCCTTTGTTCTAACTCTTTACAGCTAGCGTGTAGTTGGTGTATGTCATGAGAGGTAGCGGTTTAGAAAAAGAGTAGGTTGCAATTTTGTAATTTGTCAAACCTCGACAGGCTGTGTGAGCGATGACAGTGCCACCTGTGTGTGCTCTTAGGATATTTTAATACATAAAAAAATTAATATCTATTCAGTCCGTTAGTTAGAATATTGAAAAATAATGGACACGTATTTTGGGATTTTTTTTAATCAATGAATATTGACAGAGATAAAAAGCTTCCAAATTCGGGAGTGGGGGCTTGTTACGTCATCATCATCATCAACCGGAAGACGTCCGCTGCTGAACATAGGCCTCCCCCTTAGACCGCCACGCCGAACAACAATTCGCCACTTGCATCCATCGGTTGCCTGCGACCCTCACGATGTCGTCGGTCCACTTAGTGGGAGGCCTATGCTGCGTCTTCCGGTCCGTGGTCGCCACTCGAGAACCTTTCTTCCCTATCGGTTGTCAGTTCTACGAGCGATGTTGCCTGCCCATTGTCTCTTCAACTTGCAAATTTTATGAGCTATGTCGGTGACTCTGGTTCTTCGCCGAATATCCATGTTACGGATTTTATCCCGCAAAGAAACTCCGAGCATAGCTCTTTCCATTGCTCATTGAGTGACTCTTAGTCTCTCTAAAAGGCCAGCAGTCAATTCTAGTTTATGTAACGAAAGAAAATATACGGGTATTTTTTTGTAAACTATATTTTGGACTAATATATTTGCCTATTCTTGCCAACTAGATATTTTGATAAACATTTTCGGCTTATTATTCATTAAAAATTAAGTAAAACCTAAAAATAGTACTTAATAAGGAAGGCCGTCGCATATTAAAATTGACACACGTTATTTCCGTCCCTAGTTAGTTCAATTATCTGTCACATGACACGCTGCGATCGATATTGATAGTCCCCACTACCGACTTTGCACATAGCGTAGAATGTTTGCATTTCTGGGCATGCGAGCGGCGAGTAATGGGCAACTCGCCCCCGACCATGGACCATGCCCGGGTCGACGGCGCGTTGTGTTCCACGCGCGCCTCAAAGTGCGTCAGCAAGATGACGGGGCCTCTAGAGGGCCAAAACCTGCCGGGGTCGCGGGACTTATCTCATTACCGTGACCCGTGACCCTGGAACGTAAAGGGTTAATGAAGGACACCGTGGATTTTAGTCAGTACAAGTCTGACAGTCCCTCCCGCCCTGCGCTGGGTGTGAGGACTCATTTGATGATTTTACCACGCTAAAAAAAATGCTATGGACTCTGGCTTCCCCACTGTGAGCGAGAGTGGGCTGAAATGCACGTGGGCCTACTAAGGTCACATGTCTTTGAATTTTTAATTCTCACGATGTCTTCCTTCACCGTTTTGAGAAAAGTGGTGATGAAACAACACCAAGTAATGAGCCTGTCTGGGTTCTAACTTTCAACCTTCAACTCTAACCGTTACCTCAGGGCTACCTCTGCTCCCAGTAAAACAACCCAAAATGTACCAGATTAAAATATCTGAATACCATCTAATAAATTAATCATTTGCCCCTTCCTCAAACCTCTGATAACTTGTGACAAAAGTGGTAATTATGTTAGCATTTAATTTCTTTAGGAAGTCGAAAGTTTAATTCTGGGTATGTTTGAGGAAACGCCTGCGGGCTAAATCTGAATGTGAAATTCTGCAAATAAAAACCGAGGGCCTTTTTTTTTCATTAATTTGAATTTTACGATTAGGTTTTTGTTATGTGTTGGCATTATTTACATTTAGCGATCCATTTAAGCATTTTTTGTGTGGTGGGTGTTTGTGTATGTAAGTCAACACACTCAGGACTCAGAAGAAATTCTTATTGTCGTTGGACATTAAGCAACAGACGTTCGGTCAGATATGAAGTCTCCCCCTAGACCACCACGCGGAACGGCAATCCCCCGCTTGCATCCATCGGTTGCCCGCGACTCTCACGATGTCGTCGGTCCACCTAGTGGGAGGCCTGCCTACGCTACGAGTAAAAGATGAAAAGAATTAATTCTTTTTACGATTTTCTAAGAATAAGATAAAAATATGAACATTAATATATTATGTTTTGATGTTATATCAAGAGAATCTCGTTCTTAATTTATTTTTATTAGGATGAAACAGATTTCCTCTTTACGTGGGTGTTCCCGATTTCGTTATAATTCCTTTAGCCTTAGAGCTACCAAACCTTACATCATTATTGTTTGATTTGTGTAATAGGAAGTTACACTCAGGCCTAAAATAAAACGTTTGTTATGAGAACATTTTTTTAAAATATGAGTGTACACAATACCTATAAATCTATGTACATCTATTTTTTTCTCCATCTTTTTATGTAGTAAAATCATCAAATGAGTCCTCCCGCCGTGTGTGGAGAGGAAGAGGCTGTAAGACTCGTACTGAGTAAAATCGTGTTTAGACAGTCCCCTGAGCAGGCGTTTGGCCCTCTATACGAGGATTGCTGACATCTGTTGGAGGCGCGCGTCTCGAACCGGACATAGTCCATGATCAGGCGGCGGGTCACCCATTACTTGCCGTCCGCATGTCCGCATTTATCTTACATCTAATTAGACGAGTCGGTTGGTGAAGTGGCTGAGTAATCGACGGCTGCGCAGCTTGTCGCTTGTTCGATCTTCGCATGGCATTTGCATAACCTACAAGTAGTTGTTCCGAGTCGAGGTGTTTGTGAATTTATGTTTCTATGTTTTTAAATGCACCCACAACACAGGTTAAATTCCAAGTGTGGGACAAAGTTAAAAAAAAAAAATATCAAAAAGTATATTTTTCTCTTTAAAAACTCTTTCCAAATACCTTTTTAATAGCTACGACCTAGAAATTCAAATTGTACCACGTCATCACCTAAAAACAAAAGGATGACACAATATTAATATTCCCCACAGCTTCTTTCACAAGGCGTCGAAGTTTAAAAGGAGCACATGCCCTGCCCCCATAGAAAAGATAACTCGTAAATCTTTGAAAACTTTCAACACCGTTCAAGTCTTTGGAATTTCCTAGAAACGGTACAATACGGGCTGGTAAGAAAGTATAATATAATGGTCCAGTAAAGTTGGGACGGGGAGACTGGCCATTCTTTTAAAAGAAAAAGGAGGTTTTGACATTTTATTTAATGCTTGTAGCTTGTGTCTTGAAACGGGTCGTTAGTATTACGAATTGTAGTAGTTTTAACCTCGGAAAATTGTGTATAAGTTTTTTTTTTTACAGCAAGGCTGTTTAGCCGTCTATAATGTCTGGGGACATTGACTGTTGTTCTAGGATATTCTATCATGTTTTTCTTTACCATTTTGAGAGCAGTAGTTATGAAATAAATACACAAAGTGTAGGTGCACTGGCTGAGAACCCACGACCTACAATTCGTAAGTCATTATGGATATCATAAAATCAGAACAAGACGATCTACACTTCGAAGCATCTACATCAGCCTGCACTAATCGGTACTTTCCCAATTGAACATAAACCTTCTTTTTTCGTGATAAAGTTGAATATATATTTTTTTAAACTTTACAGATCAGTGTCGATTGATATGCTGGCGTCTGTATCTACTAAATGTGTACAGTAGTATTAGTGTCGTCTCTCCACCACACTTATTGACGCAGAATGTTAATTTCTGAAACCGATTTGCTCAAGGCCGAGTATTATAGTGGAGACTGCCATACGTTATTTTACAAGAACACGATGTCTTCGGAAATGGTAGTTAAATTCAAAATTGTGTGGCTTTTAACATTTTCAGCGGAGCATCTGGGTATTCAAATGTTTGTTGCGCGGCGCACTATTTTATCATACAAAATAAATGACGATTAGTGACGTTCTGTTTTTCATACAACCAAAGATAATAAATGAAATGTGACACAAACCGTTACTACACGTCGACGTTTATCCACGTATAGTATGTGTGCGAATAGCATTATAAAGTGCACAAAAAAACTAACCTGGAGTGGCGCTAGCAGTCCCAAAATTTAAAGTGATACGGCGCGATGACGTAGCTTGAAGGAATTTGTATAAGCCTCAGCCGTATAAACACGTTCTTTGAAGAGAGACATATTTTTTACTGACGTGATTAAACGTTGTGTTAAACAACGTTTATCAAATTTTACGTATTATAACGTTGCTCCGCTGAAAGTGTTAAAAAGTGATTAAATATCACCTTCTTTCGTATGTACAAAGAATAATTATGTTTGCAGAATAACTAACACTTAGCTGTTCCAATGTACTCAGACAGAGCTAAAATAAAAATACAAAAAAGTCTGAAAATGTTTCGCACTTTTCGCTTAGCTAATTACAATCCTCACTGCCAACGGAAAAACCAGGAAAATGAATCGTGATTTACGTACTTATGTTTAAGTATAATTATGTAAATCAGTGCCACATTTATTAAGGGTAGCTTTTTCTCGGTTACAAAGGTAGTTGATTTACATTTTGATCATATCAAGCCTTTCCTTAAAATTTCTCTTTATCATCTCACTTTGTTTCTTTTTTTACGTTAATGATCTTAACATCTTATGTAGCCAGCAGACTCCCGGCGAGAAATCACGGCGAGAAGTCTACCCGAGATTTCTACTAAAGTAAAAAGATGTAGAGAAATTTACACTTCTCGGGAGTTCTCGAGGTTTCTCGAGTTTGTAGGCTATATTATAATCTAAGAAGGTTTAGGTAAAGAATTACCTTGTAGCCCATACGGACTAACAGCGAGAAGCCTCAGTGAGATGTCTCTTCAAGACTTTAAGTAATGTAAGACACGTAGATAAACTTTTTGCATTCACGCTTCTCGGGTGTTCTCGGGGTTTCTGGCCGTCACGTTTCGTCAGTTCAAGTGGTGTGTAACAGAGCGGAATAGGGAGATATTATAGTACACAAATGTATGCGCAGGCACAAGTGCACTCTATATTCCTTTTCTCTCATAGTCCATAGGAACGGCAATCCGACACAATCGGAGAGAGTGATCAGGTGCAGAACCAATGGCGTCACGCGATTTCCGAGACACGGAGGTATCATACCGCCAACTTCCAAAAACTTTTGGCATTTTCTCAGTAGCAACTGAGAAAATTTTATAGAAAAACCCAATAGCACTTTTTGCCCGACCCTAAGAAGGAACTCCACGCTCAGCAGATGCGCTTGCAACCACAGGACATACGTAGGCAACCCTAATAACACTCCCACAAACAAACACACGTTGGGGGTCAAAACAGAGATGAAGCATTTACGTCGTAAATTAAAACAAAGTAAAAGTATTATTTATTTATTTCACAAGTTCCAAAATACACACAATATTGTTTCTGCCGTCCACAAGACCTAAACTGAACTATTAGACTTAACTAATGTTTTGAAACTTCATCAATGTTCGACAGTTCTTATTTATGTAAGGAAAACTTTCCCAATAAACTACTAACATGCCCTGTATTTGTCCGAACTAATAGAATTTAGTTCGGCGGAATTTTAAAAAGTTTCGCCTGAAATTGTTCGAACAAAGGGTGTGTACGCGTTATAATAATATTTATGTTCTAGACAGAGTTCTGTGTAAGGAAGTGCATTCACTGGGTGCGTTTTTGCTGCGTTTCTCATGTCCGATGATACGATAAATGGTGCACAGCGAAGCTGAAGCAATTACCTTTTTTATCGTGGTAAAATCATCAAATGAGTCCTCCCACCTAGGGCAGAGCGGGAGGGACTGTCAGACATGTACTGACTAAAATCCACGGTGTCCTTCAATAGCCCTTTACGTTCCAGGGTCACGGTGATTTGATAAGTCCCGCGACCACGGCAGGCTTTGGCCCTCTAGAGGGGGGGGAGGCGTCATTATGCTGACGCTCTTTGAGGCGCGCGTGGAACACAACGCGCCGTCAACCCGGGCATGGTCCATGGTCGGACAGCGAGTCGCCCATTACTCGCCGCCCGCATGTCCGAAGCAATCACCTTGGCCGAAATTGGTTAATCACATCATCATTATAATCACTGGTAAGCCTGTGTTACCTTCTCCTTTGCGTAACGATGGCAAAAAATTGACATCAATGGCCAGCCATCTCCGAAGGGTTATGATGAAATGTACGTAATAGTACCCCCTTATAAATAGGGAGCGAGGCAACTGCCAGTGATTAGGTACAACTCCAACTTCCGTGGTTGCTACTGAAACCATCATAGATAAACCCAATAACACTATCTGACCTAGGAATCCAAACCTGGACCTCAAGATCAACATATCAATAGCAAATTAAATTAAACCAAAAGTTAGTCACAAATTGAATACCGCAATTCAGAACCCAGTCTAACACAGATTTAATAACTGAAACCTAGGGATTATAGTTAGAAAGTTAGTAACTTGACCTAATTTATTGTTAGTGCTGAGACTGGTTTAACGATTATGGTTTCAGTGGCTTTACAAGCATTATGTTAATTCTAGCTCGAGTAATGATGGTTCAGTGGTAGGTAATAGTCCCTACTTACGAGTTGTAGGTCAAAGGTTCGAGCCCAACACACCTGCCGGGGTCGCGGGACTCTCTAAACAGGTTACCGTGACCATGGAATGTAAAGGGCTATTGAAGAAACACCGTGGATTTTAGTCAGTACGAGTCTGACAGTCACCCTGGGTGGTGGACTTATATAATAACCACGTTAAAAAAAAATTGAGCCCGGCAACCAGCCAGGATGCATTACTATGTCATTAATTTCATCATCACTGCTCTCAAAAAGGTATAATAAGGGAAAACAACGCGAGGAAACTGGCATGTTCTAGAATCAAAAATATTCGAAGACTTTGACATCCACTTATTGGGGCGGGCCCAGTGCGAGTTAGGAGGTGCACATGTCTTCGATTTTTGCACATATCTTGAGAAAAACTAACTTGTAATTTGAGTAATTCCACCTGTACTCTAAGGGACCGGTCCGCGGGCATGCGGGCTGCGAGTAATGGGCAACTCGCCGCCCGACCATGGACCATGCCCGGGTCGACGGCGCGTTGTGTTCCACGCGCGCCTCAAAGAGCGTTAGCAAGATGACGGGGCCCCCCTCTAGAGGGCCAAAGCCTGCCGAGGTCGCGGGACTTATACCATTACCGTGACCCTGGAACGTAAAGGGCTAATGAAGGACACCGTGGATTTTAGTCAGTACAAGTCTGACAGTCCCTCCCGCCCTGCCCTGGATGGGAGGACTCATTTGATGATTTTACCACGCTAAAAAAAAAGGACCGGTCCGAGACCAACACCATAAATGTGGCAGAGTTTTTGTCAATACTCATTTAATTTTAAGGAATTATCGATACGACGAAGAAGAAGAAGTCCACTCCCTTAGAAACAAAAAATCGCCTCCTTTTCACAGATCGGAGGCCTATGTCCCAGCAGTGGAATTATTACAGGGTCATTAGCTTATTAGTTTAGCTAGTTACTGTGAAAACCAGTTATTCATTTTCATTCAGTTAATGCCTATTTAATCTCATTTGGACTAAGTTAATTGGGATTTGTCAATTAACTAATGCTGTTAGTATCTAATTCCTGATAATTATGTAATGTCCTAGTGAGGAACTTACCTCATTTAGTTGTAGATTAAACACGTTAATTCCAGTTTAAACTCTCGTTTCAACGCCGAAAGTTGGGAATTCAATAACGCGGTTTTATTTAGACGGTAATTTTAGTGCTTTCACGAAAACTTATCAATGATGTATTTAAGGCCCCTCACCCAGGATGACTTTTTGTAGCTATGTAGTAGTGATACTGTCTTTAGCTGTTTGCCTTCTGTCGCGACGCAAACGCGATTCAGTAACTAGTTCTCTACTCACACGCGACCCTCCCTCCGTTCTTCCTCCGATGTCGTCCGACACGGTCGCGCGTTTGCAACGATTCTGGGTGCTAATCTCTAAGCACGACACCCGTGGTGTTGGCCTTAGTAGCAGACGTTTTGACTTCGAGCCCCGACTAAGAACGCATGATATTACAATTTGACAAATGGCTCCTTAGAGTCCGGGCCACCCCTTATGACCTGCGGAAATTGGTGGTACAAATATTTTTAAATGCAATTTTAGTAATGATATAGATACTAGCGCCGCGTCAATAAATGCTACTCACGCTCACTCTCATCGGTAAATATCTGCGCTCTTAATCAGCCAACTCCTCAAAATCTTAACATGAAGGAATTAAGTATGAAAATGTAACTACATACAGCGTGGTTAGCTCCTGCTATCACGTTGCCCAATTATACTAAAATTACTCCTTTAATAAATGAAAATCCTTGGGAGCCTTAATTTTAACCTGTGCCGTGCAAAATGCGGAGGTTGTTTGAATTATTCAAACGCAGTGTACGTTACAAATGTAGCCGTGTAGAACGGGCTATGCCTCTCAAAGTTTCGAGGTAGGCGCAAACAAAGAAATTTCAGTTTTTTTGTTTATAAAAAAAAAAACTAAAATTACTATCCCGGGGCGGGGTGTGAAGGACTAATTTGTACTAAGATCCTTTAATATCACTTTGCCCTCCAGGGTCACGGTTACCTGATGAGACAGTCCCAATACCCCGGCAGGCAAGAGAAGTGTGCATGATCAGCCGGCGCGGCGAGTCACCCATTACTGAATTCTACGTTACGACAACGTTACGAAAGTTTAGTCAAGGGCTGTATTAAAGCCGATAAATATATATAACTCATATCTATGTATTTACCTATGTACTCTTACCAATTTTTTTATTATTTTTTTTTTAACTTAAACAAACCACGATTAATTTAATTATCTTATTAGCTATTAATAGACGCATAGGAATTTTAATGTCGTTATTAAATAATTACCTGCGTAACTAATCGTTATTTAACGGAAACCAATTTTCGTTCTTATGTTTTCCCGGAAAATACAGGATTTTCCATTCAATTTCATACCCGCAATTTTCCAGGAGATTATTAATTTGACGAAATCTTTTATTATGATAAAGAAATTAATTTACAGACACGCACATCAACTTAACGTCTTCTGTCGAATTTTACCAATCGAAAATGAACATTCTTCTTTGGTTTCAAAGTTCTAAATATATTACAGAATTTCAGAAAATTCGGGTATGTTGATGTGCTGGTGTCTGTACTTATGGTCATTTGGAAAATGTAAACTAAATCTGAATCTACTTACGAAAGCTACTAATTAAGATATGCCATTTTCGTGAGCCTTTATTTTAAAGTTCTATCGCTGTAAACTGTGTTAAGTTTTTTTCTAGTAGTTCTAAAGCCTTATTACGAGTTTTCACGTTTTTGTAAAGTAAACGGGGACTGTGACCTTAATTTTAAGATAAACAAAAATACCGTTAGCTTGAAGGGCATAACTGAGCATCTTTTTACGTACAAAGCCACTTTTTAAGTTATTGTAAGTAAAAAGAGCAAATCTGGCTTATAGTACATTAAAAGGTCACATATGCATAGATGCGGTTTTAATTATTTCACGATAAATATCATTTTTAAGGCATAATTAAGCAGCGTTAAATAGTAAAGGCATAACTACCACAGGTGTGCTCTTTGATAAAAAATTTAGCGACTAGACCTTGACATTTAATTTGAAAGAAAAGTCGTAATTAGCAGCTAGTTATGCCTTTACCAACAGAAAATTTTGACTAGAGGTGAAGTGAGATCTTTATTACGATTATTGTTTTAAAAGAAAGAAATAAGTTCCTCGATAACGGTTTTTTTAAGTTTTGAAATCGTTATTGTTTATTCTTATTTTGATAATTTTAATTTTGTTTTTTACCTTAAAAGTGCCACATTTAGTTGTTAAAATGTAAAGGCATTTTGATAAATTTATGCCTTTTTATTGTATTATTTCATATTTTTTTACAAAATGTCAGAATGAAAAGTCACAATTCGTTAGTTATGCCCTCTATTCGTAATATTAACAAAACTTTTTTTTTTTGCTACATTGAAAGAGAAAATGTTGAATATTTAATAAATACCAATAAAATAAAATAAAATTGATTTCAATAATCGTACAGGAATTGTACAAATGAATTTATTTTAAAACATCTGTTTTTGAAAAATAATTTATGTAAGTCGATATCTTTCGCCAAAAACCAATAAAAACTTTAAACTCGATTTTGTAAAATGTTAGTTGTTCCCTTCTTCATTATGACGGCAGTCAGATATCGGCTTGTTACAATTTTATTATACGTAGATGTAGGTTTCAAATCGCTAAACTGAGATTAGTTAAGCCAACGTTTTGACAAACTTAAATCGGTTAATCAATCAACGTTCATTGTTTACTTAGGGGTTCAGAAGATAGTTTTGGGTCAAATAACAGCTAAGTCGATTATTAGATTGCCTTCAACTTTGTAACGCCTTAGCGCCTTAGTTCCGATTACAGTTCTGTATTAAAGGACTCTGTATACACTCTGTCTTGAAAAGCTTTGACACTTTGACAAAGGGTTTAAGGCTATTAGTTCTGTAAAGAATTCAATATTATTTTAGAATTAAAAAAAACTTTTTGAAAAAAAAGGGAACCGACTTCAAAACCAAACACAAAAAAAGTGTAAAATAACTTTTCTTTCGGAAGTCGGTGGCTTTGTTTTTTATTTCATTGACTATGGCCACCGACTTCCGAAAGAAAAGTTATTTTACACTTTTTTTGTGTTTGGTTTTGAAGCTGGTTCCCTTTTTTTTTCAAAAAGTTTTTTTTTACCCTTTTTAGTTTAGATATTCAAGAAAAATCTTCATAATAATCGGCGTCTTTGAAAATCTACAATCCTAACAAGTAAGCAACAAAAACGGATCTATGCGGCAACTGCGAGAGATATCTATTATTGTTATATACTAAAACCTTGAGAGAAAGTAATGAACACTTTCCTGAAAACCGCATCAAAATCGGTTCAGCCAAACGCGAGATAATCGCGGACAAACATACATACATACATACAGGTCGAACTGAGAACCTACTTTTTTTTGAAGTCGGTTAAATACGCCAGCGGTTTCGCACATCATCATCAACCGGAAGACCACTGAATTAACATTAGAAACCCTTGATTTTGATCCGAGAACTTTGCACAAGATTTTCCAAATTTTACCTTACTATTGAAGAATTTACGGCGTTTATTGTATGGAAATTTATTGTATGAGCAGTGGTGGCCCAGTGGTATCGGCCTCGACTTACGAGTTGTAAGGTCGTGGGTTTGAACCCCGTCAGGCGCATTACTTTGTGTAGTTTATTTCAACACCACTACTCTCAAAACGGTGAAGGAAAACATCGTGAGGAAACCGGCATGTCCTAGAACTAAAAACTCGAAGACATGTGACATCTACCAATCCGCAATGGGCCCGCGTGGTAGATTACGGCCCATTCCCTCTCACAGAGAGGAGGCCTGTGTCCCAGCAGTGGGAACATTTATAGGCTAATGATGATTGTATGGAAAATGAAAAAGTGTCTCTCTCTCTAGTATACGAACGAGGAACTATTTTTCTCATCAAATTAACTTCAACGTTCTTGTTAACTTAACGTTACAAAAAAGAAACGTTACTGAAAAGTCATGCTTTGAAATCACCAAACCGAAAACAATTACGCAAAAACAAACTCCGGTTTGATATTTCGGTAATGTTGATTACTCAGAGTATTTCAGTTAATCTCCCCTCCCAAACTAATAGCTTTTGAATTATTCCTGCTCATCGCTAGGCAAAGTTCTCTACATATGCAGAACAGGATTATGCCTTGATTAACTCGCTTGCTCACTGCTTGTTAGTGATTTAAGACTTATAGATAGTAGACTAGATTTTACCGCAATGAGGTTCATTAGGATTCTGTCAGGTATTATTGAATGCACAAGACATTCTGCGTACTTGAAGTATGTAGGGGAACAGTGTATAAGACGGGGACGTTAATAATCGCGAGGTATAATGGGGACATACACTCTTTAGGCATACTTAACACAACACTAATGTAGAGCAAGCGCCATCAGGACGTCATTTGCAAGCGGCCAGACGCAAATGGCGTCCTGTTGGCGCTTGTGCTACGTTAGTTGTGGGTTAAGTTTGCCTTATGTGTGTGATTTCCTATCATACCTCGTGTTCCCGTCTTATACACTGTTCCCCTACATCGGAAAATTTAATCGAAAATGATAAGTGCCTGTAGTGCACGAATGAGGAAAAAAAATGTGAAAATTTATGCCTCTGTATAACGTCTTTCAGAACAGAAAAATTATGGGGGATACAAGATGAATGTACAGTTGAACACTGTAGACTTTGAACTATTATTTGGCCCTCATAGAGGGCAAATGCCTGCCAGGGTCGCGGGACTGTCTCATCGGGTAACCGTGACTCTGTAACGTAAAGGGCTATTGAAGGATCTCTGTGGATTTTAGTCAGGACAAGTCTGAGAGTATGGGTGGGAAGACTCATGTGGTGATTTCAACACGATAAAAAAATGAGATCATTGCATTTATGCTAAATATATTCCATAAAGCTGATTCCACACGTTATTCTCTTTCTCTGCTAACTACTTAAGTAAAATCAGATATTAATACTACACAAAGCCAACACTATTGCTACGAAGATATTGTTTGATGTTACGATTTATTATAATAATACAAAAAATACAAAGAAGCTACTTAGGGCAGCAAAAGGGTCTGACGGACCCAACGTCCCGCGTAAAGCCTTCAAAAGACCTCGCATTGTAAAATCAATACGTTCGGGTTTGTTTCCATTTTGGTCAGACAATAGACGAATATCATCAATAATGGGTGCGGGATTATAACCTTTCACATTTGTAATTTATTTGACCGGATAATCCGAACATCAATAAGCCAGGATGATTGAAACGGGCCTGTACTTTTGAGTGAAACCTACTCCCTATTAGTTTTAATTTTAAGCCATTGCATAGCTTTTATAGCGGGCTCTGAGCGCGGCGCAGCGCGGCGCGGCGACCGAATCAAAAAAAAATCCAAAAACCTAAATACCTGACACCACGCATCGTCTAACATCGTTTCAGTTCGGGAGACTTCGGCAATCATAAAAATATCCGTCATAAAAACAATTGACTTATTCACTTATTCTTACTGATTCTAAACGGCCAGCTACAAAAGGAGTTTTCACGATGAAAACTACTTATAAAATTCTCCTACAACAAAGAAGTTCTTTATTAGAGTAGTGCACCACAAACATTTGAAATAAATTATATTCTCGTTAAATATACGCGGTAGGCGATATTATTCTTTTAAAAAACTTTTTTTAAAAAAAAAGTACCGACTTCAAAACAAATACAAAAAAGTTTAAAATAACTTTTCTTTCGGAAGTCGGTGGCAATAGTCAATGACACAACAAAACAAAGCCACCGACTTCCGAAAGAAAAGTTATTTTAAACTTTTTTGTATTTGTTTTGAAGTCGGTACTTTTTTTAAAAAAAGTTTTTATTTTACCCTTTTTAGTTTATTTATTACATATTCAGCCCAAATTCTTGTAAAATACAAAATTTTCTTACATATGCACTAATCTTGTAATCTGTCACAACATAAAAAAATCCATATCTCTAAAACTACTGAACCGATTTTGATGAAACTTACAGTGTACCCTAAGTTGAACAATACCTAGTACAAGCAAAAAAGAATTACTTAAATCGAACTTATAGTTCCGGAGATATGCGTGCACAAACATAAAAACATACATACATACATACATACATACATACATACATACATACACTTATGAAATTTGGCACATTTGTTCAGACGCTGATATAGACTAACATATATGAAAACTGGACAGTTCTGATAATATTACATACATACGGGTCGAATTGATAACCTCCTTTTTTTTGAAGTCGGTAAAAATAAAATAAAATGTTATGCAATAGCTTCACCGCGGCAGTCTCCGAGTGCCACATGTATTTTTTTTTATGTTCTGACAACAGATCGGGAGTCGGTACAAATGTCCAATCATGTTGTCATCATTTTTTAGTTTGTACCACTACCTAATCTTATGTCCGTATGTTATAACACTATGAATGATACACGTCCGAAAATTCTGCCGATGTTACTTGTTTCGTGCTAAGATGGTAGTACTCTAATCCCGGGAGCAAACACAATAGTCGAACAGAGTATATGTATATTCAAGAATATACAGTTTCACCTTTTACCTCAACGCATGGAATTTTGAATTCAAAGTAAACCAACGTAAAGGGTTTTATATGAAACTTTTTACATTGGATTCAAACTAGTTTCATGGTTAATTTAACTCGCTTCGAGTTCCAACTCTGTGCACCGCTTGTGGGGACTTGAAAGTGCAGTGCTTTGAAAATGTACGAGAAAATAAAAAAGTTAAATATGTCGTGAATGATTTGGTTAATCACGTTGAGTTTATTTACCTACGTTAGTTATTTTCAGGGCGTTTATTTTGCTGTTTCAAACATTTTTTTTTTAATCTACCGTTTTCCCTGACATTTTAGTCATGAGCCAATAATTCAATAAATCATCATCATCATAATCAGGCCTCTTTGAGAGAGGGAGTGGGCCATAATCCTCCACGCGGGCCTAGTTATAACGGGTTGGTAGATGTCACATGTTTAGACTTTTTGGTTCTAGGACATGTCGGTTTCCTCACGATGTTTCCTTCACCTTCAAGAGCAGTGGTGATGAAAAAACTAAACAAATTAAACAAAGTAATGCGCCAGGCTGGGTTCAAACCTACGACCTACAGCTCGTTAGTCGGGGCCGATACCACTGGGCGACCTCAGCCCATGATTCGATAAATTAATCTTACTAATATTTTAAATGGCAAAGTTTTTGTGTGTGTATGGTGTGTGTGTTTGTTTGTTGCTCTTTCACGCAAAAACTACTGAACGGATTATGATGAAATTGGGGCACAGATACTGTTTAAAACTTGGATTAACACATAGGATAGTTTTAATCCCAATTTTTAGGTTTCGGTGGGATAATTTTCGAGTTGTAGCGGGAGAAGCCGCATGCAACGGCTAGTATATCAATATAAAATAGAATTTACTAAAGCTGTATTAAAAATAAGTGTATGTATAATTACGAGTATGTTGTCGTTTTATTTTCTTTCGAAAATACCTACTGGTTGGTAAAACTTTCCGTCAAAAACATGGTTTTTTAATGTCAATTTCACAAAACAATACAACTTTAAGAAACACATCGCTAAGTTTGCACTTCTTGTATTTACAACGGCGATGTTTTATTTGTACAGCCGCGCACACAATTCACGGCGACCTACAACTTAATGTACTCTTAAGCACTAAAACAAATAGGCACAAACCTTAACATGTACAGCTAACAAAATAGAAGTACATTATGAAATTAACTTATTTCGGGCATAATAATTTTGTCACATTATTAATGAGTGAGACAAACATACATAATCAGCTACTCCCCACTGCTCACACAGGCCTTCACCCAATAATAGGGCTAAGTTCTTATTATTTAGTTAGAAGACCTACCAATTTTCTCTCGATGATTTCTTTATCTTTTTGAGAACAGTGGTGATGAATGATGATATCTATGATGTAAACAAAAGAATTCACTTTTCTGAGCCCTTATCACGAGTTTTCACTAGTTTACTTTACAGCGTCTTCCCAGTATTTACAGCGTTTCTTGTATGGAAAAATGGAACAGCGCCTCTGGTGTGCGAAGAAGGAACTAATTTTTTCCTTGTAAGTCAATTATTGACAATGTCAAAGTTCCAGTTTACTTTACAGCAGAATAACTGAAAACTCATGATAAGGCCTCTGGGTTCTGAAACTCGATCTAAAAGTCGTAAGTTGGACTTTTACTACTGCGCTACTTCTATTTTATTATTTCATTTAAATAAGTTTTACAACAATAAAATAAAAAAACATGGTGGTCCGCCGGTCTCGGGAGCGAGGTCTAAGCTGCCAGTGGCTAGTGCTTCAGTGTCACCCCACCTCACAATGCGAGCCATATCGAGGAACACTGCTTTCTGAATCAGAAATCAATTCAACCACCTAAGAAGAGCCTCTAGACTACTCTAGAGCTCTCGTCGAGGCTTGTCATATTTTTTATTTAATAATATTCCACAACTATCACACAACGCCATCAGTCTCAAGCTAAGCAGAGCTTGTGTTATGGGTACTAGACAACTGATAAACATACTTATATATTACTAAATACATAAATGTTATAGAGAAATTACACCCAGACACAGAACAAATGATCGTGCTCATCACACAAACATTTGTCCTGGGTGGGAATCGAACCCACGACCTCCGGCATAGCAGTCAGGGTCACTAACCACTAGACCAACAGGCCTGTCTCCCTGTTGTTTGTATATACAATTGTACACTCTTCAACAAATTGCATGTACCTACTTCTGCAGCCCATTGTACATTTTCCATAAGGAAAACCGACAAAAAATCCACAAAAAAAATATAGCCTAAATATCTCCTATTTATCATTCATAAAATATTCTTCATTTCCTTTTAGGCCGGCCATACGCATGCTCATAAAACTATGAAAGATATTGCATATAACTCTTGTTTATTTAGAGGTCTTTATTTACGACGAACAAGTTATGAGGTCATATCTGACAGTGCACTAATATATGAAGATATATCTTTATTGGACAAACGTTATTAAGGTCAAATGTGGTTATGATTTTACCAGGAAATCATGCCAATAATTTAAAAGATTCTCCTTTAAATTCTGTTTATTCATTTTTAAATATATTATTAATTAGAGGGGTAAATGAAAACAATAAAAAACGTTTCATCATCATCAGCCTATGTATGTTCCCACTGCTGGGACACAGGCCTCCTCTCTGAGAGAGGGAGTGGGCCATAATCCACCACGCGGTCCCAGTGCGGTTTGGTGGATGTCACATGTCTTCGAATTTTTGGTTCTAGGACATGCCGGTTTCCTCACGATGTTTTCCTTCATCGTTTTGAGTTAAAAAACGTTTAAAAATATAAAAAAAATAGTGATCCTTTAAATTATTATTACACTAATTGTTGCCTGCGATTTCGTTCGTGTGAGGTTTTGGGCCCCGAGCCACCGCGCCGCATCCCATGGACCAATCGTTTTTGTTTTCGTTTCGCATTCTAACTTTCTTCTTTTTGCTCGGCTGTAAAAGGTTGTTGCGTGATATTACATAGCCTTCAACTTATCTCAATCAGTGGACTGTCTATGATATTTTTTTTAACTATATCATTAGTTCCGAAGAAAGTAAGCATGAGTGCGTAACGTAAAAGTAAGGTAAATTTGTTTTGATTAAAAATATATTATTCTATTCATTACTTATGTTTTTATTTATAAATCTTTGAGGAATCTTGTAACCAGAGATGACAGCTGAGCAATCCCTCTTGCGGTCAGGTCTCATCAGGACCGTCTGATTCGCAACCACTATCCTGTTAGAATTCAATTGTGCCTGTTTCATCGATGTGCAAGAATTCCAGGTGGCTTTCAATGACGTCATAAAAGCGAAAGTAATTCCAGTGTAGGAACGATGACTAGTATAGCTGTCTCTTTCCCACTATGGAATTACGCCCGCTGTAAACGCTGTAAATACTGTACCCTTAGCACAAGTTTTCACTCTTTTACTTTACAGCGTCTTTTCAGTATTTACAGCGTTTCTTGTATGAAAAAATGGAACAGCGCCTCTGGTGTGCGAAGAAGGAACTAATTTTTTTCCTTGAAAATCATCAATTTGAAATTGTCAAAGTTCCAGTTTACTTTACGTCTCAAATACTGAAAATTCGTGCTAAGGGTACTGGAAAGACGCTGTAAAGTAAAATAGTGAAAACTCGTGATAAGGGCTCAGTATTTACAGCGTTTCTTGTATGGAAATATGGAACAGCGCCTCTGGTGTACGAAGAAGGAACTAATTTTTTCCTTGAAATTAAATGTCAACGTTCCAGTTTACGTCACAATAAGTGAAAACTCATGGTAAGACCTCTGTACTTTTCTGGGTACGCTTCGTTTCAGCTTCAGCCGGGTCCAGACTGGTGATAACACTTCGAGCATTACATGTAACGCTCGTGGGCCGTCCACGCTTAGAATTCGCGTTACATTACACGGTGGATTACATTACGCGTTACACCAGTTTGGACCCGGCGGCATAAGGTATCGTCTTTGCTTTTCGGTCAGATTAAGGTCAATAGTAAACCCATTATAAATAAATAATAAAAAAAGATATAGCAAAATAAATAAGAGTCTGTCCTGGCTTTACTTAAAACATTTCTATGTAGCGATAAAATAAATAACCTGGCTCCAGAGTTAGCTTTTCTTGAGCAAACTTTATGGCTTTAACTTATAAAAGGATGAGACAAAGTAAAGAGATACAATAAATTGATAAAACAAAAGGTTTCTTTAAATTGCCTTTCCTATGTTTTGAGTGGCTATATTCAATTAAATTATAGTAATTTAGGACCGACGATAGAGAGGGAAGATTCATTTGATGATTCTACACCCAAATAAAAAGAAAATTATTGTTGTTTTTCGATAAAGACCATCATCATCAGCCAGAAGACGTCCACTGCTAAAAATAGGCCTCCCCTTAGACCGCCACGCCGAACGACATTTCGCCACTTGCATCCATCGGCGGAATAACTCCGGTTGACCTACCTAACTGAACAACTTGTTCAAGGTAAGTATAATGGTCTACAACTTCGAGAGTATCAAAAACCTTAATTTAAAGACCTTCGACAAGATTGAAATAAGCTTTTGGGATACTTTGGTCAAGCCAATATATTTTCGTCTTTTCACTCATTGTCATTTTGTTTAGACGCTCAAAACTCGTTAGTTCCTTCAGCCATTTGTCGCAACAGAACATTATAGTTACTCAAAGGATCAACATTAACATTCGACTCTTAAAAAGTCCACTTAAAAATGTCGACTCCATCCGATCGAGTTCGTAAATTGAACCTAAAGAGGGTAGCAATAAAACCAGTCTCTTTTTATGGACGTTTAGAACATCACACGTTAAAAAGTAAAGTGAATGGTTTCCGATGTAAAAAACCGAAGGTTATTTCAACTGTAAGGATAGGAGACTTGTTAAAAAAGGCTCTTTGCAATAGTTACAGCTTTGGGTAATGGCTATGTTTTATCACTGCGGCATACAATAGAAGTCTTTGCATTTAGAGCGGTTCTGCGGTAGGCTTTTCGTTTGATGGAGTGGGACAATCTGCATTGTATTTGCGGCTGGTTGTCTGTTCTAGATTTTTGTATTCGCAAATATAAATCACACACTACGTTGGGATCGTGTGGGATTTACATTTGGTACTGGCAACCATTTTATTTTTCTGCCAGTTTAATCATTTTCTCAAGTATCTTCTCTTCTCTGTTATTTTCAGGGCGTTTATTTTGTTGTTTCAAACATTTTTTTTTTTAAATTTACCATTTTCCCTGACATTTCAGTCATGAGCCAATAAATCATCATCATCATCATCAGGCCTCTCTGTGAGAGAGAGTGGGCCATAATCCACCACGCGGGCCTAGTTAGTTATACCTTGTAACGGGTTTGTAGATGTCACATGTTTAGAATTTTTGGTTCTAGGACATGCCGGTTTGTTCACGATGTTTCCTTCACCTTCAAGAGCAGTGGTGATGAAATAAATTACACAAAGTAATGTGCCTGACGGGGTTCGAACCCACGACCTACAGCTCGTTAGTCGGGGCCGATACCACTGGGCCACCTCAGCCCATGATTCGATAAATTAATCTTACTAATATTTTAAATGGCAAAGTTTTTGTGTATGTATGGCGTGTGTGTTTATTTGTTGCTCTTTCACGCAAAAACTACTGAACTGATTATGATGAAATTGGGACACATATAGTTTAAAACTGGGATTAACACATAGGATAGTTTTAATCCCAATTTTTAGGTGTCAGTGGGATAATTTTCGAGTTGTAGCGGGAGAAGCCGCTGGCAACGGCTAGTATATCAATACAAAATAGTATTTTCTAAAGCTGGATCCGAAATAAGTTTATGTATAAGTTCTTTTTTTTTTCTTTAGAAAATACTGGTTGGTAAAACTTTCCGTTGAAAACATGGTTTTTTATGTCAATTTCACTAAACAATACAACTTTAAGTAACACATCGCTAAGTTTGCACTTCTTGTATTTACAACGGCAATGTTTTATTTGTACAGCCGCGCACACTTTTCACGGCGACCTACAACTTAATGTACACTTAAGCACTAAAACAAATAGGCACAAACCTTAACATGTACAGCTAACAAAAGAGTTGTGAACAAGCTTAAAATAGAAGTACATTATGAAATTAACTTGTTATTTCGGGCATAACTATTTTGTCACATTATTAATGAGTGAGAAAATCATACATAATCAGCTATTAAGTACCCACTGCTCACACAGGCCTCCACCCAATAATAGGGCTAAATTCTTGTGATGAATGATTTCTTCATCTTTTTGAGAACAATGGTGATGTATACAAAAGAATTCACTTTTCTAGGCTCTGAAACTCGATCTAAAAGTCGTAAGTTGGACCTTTACTACTGCGCTACTTCTTTTTTATTTTTTCATTTAAATAAGTTTTACAACAATAAAAAAAAAAAACATGATGGTCCGCCGGTGTCGGGAACAAGGTCTAAGCTACCAGTGGCTAGTGCTTCAGTGTCACCCACCTCACAATGCGAGCCATATCGAGGAACACTGGTTTCTGAATCAGAAATCAATTCAACCACCTAAGAAGACCCTCTAGACTACTCTAGAGCTCTCGTCGAGGCTTGTCATTTTTTTTTATTTGTATGTACAATTGTAGACTCTTCAACAAATTGCATGTACTTCTGCAACCCATTGTACATTTTCCATAAGGAAAACCGACAAAAAATCCATAAAAAATATAGCATAAATATCTCCTATTTATCATTCATAAAATATTCTTCATTTCCTTTTAGGCCGGCCATACGCATGCTCATAAAACTATGAAAGATATTGCATATAACTCTTGTTTATTTAGAGGTCTTTATTTACGACGAACAAGTTATGAGGTCATATCTGACAGTGCACTAATATATGAAGATATATCTTTATTGGACAAACGTTATTAAGGTCAAATGTGGTTATGATTTTACCAGGAAAGCATGCCAATTATTTAAAAGATTTTCGTTCACATTATCTTTATTAATTTTTTAACTTATTCTTTTCATTTTAAATATTTAAAAACATTAAAAAAAATAGCAGTCCACCAGGATCGGGAACAGGGTCTGGCTGGCGGTGGTCAGGGATCCTGAGAGAGGAACCTCCTAACATTACGCACCATGTCCAGAAGTCATACTATGAATCCGGTGCTTGATCCAACTTTAATCTTGTTTCGTATAAAGTATTATTATACTAGTAACTTCTGCCTGCGACTTCGTTCGAGGTTTTAGCCCCCCAGACACTGCGTCGCATCGCTTTTGTTTTAATTTTCTTCATTTTGCTTGCGTGATGTAACTTTAGCCTAAAACCTACCTCAATACAATTGGGCAATCTACCATTTTTTTTAGAATTGTATCATTAGTTCCGGAGAAAATAAGCATGAATGCGTAACGTAAAAGTAAGGTAAATTTGTGTTAATTTAAAATATTCCATTCATTACTTATGTTTTTATTTATAAACCTTTGTGGAATATAATAAATCCGTAACCAGAGATGACAGCTCAGCAATCCCAATGGCGATAATCAGGACCATCTGATTCGAGTTCAATTGTGACTGTGTTTCATCGGTGTGCCAGAATTCCAGGTGGCTTTCCATGACGTCATAAAAACGAGAGTAATTCCAGTGTGGGAACGATGACTAGTATAGCTGTCTCTTTCCCACAATCGAATTACGCCCGCTGTAAACGCTGTACCTGTCCTTAGCACGAGTTTTCACTCTTTTACTTTACAGCGTCTTTTCAGTATTTACAGCGTTTCTTGTATGAAAAAATGGAACAGCGCCTCTGGTGTGTGAAGAAGGAACTAATTTTTTCCTTGAAAATTGTCAATTTGAAATTGTCAAAGTTCCAGTTTACTTTACGTCTCAAATACTGAAAACTCGTGCTAAGGGTACTGGAAAGACGCTGTAAAGTAAGATAGTGAAAACTCGTGATAAGGGCTCAGTATTTACAGCGTTTCTTGTATGGAAATATGGCACAGCGCCTCTGGTGTACGAAGAAGGAACTAATTTTTTCCTTGAAACTAAATGTCAAAGTTACAGTTTACGTCACAATCAGTGAAAACTCATAATAAGGCCTCTGTACTTTTCTGGGTACGCTTCGTTTCAGCTTAAGCCGGGTCCAGACTGGTGGCAACACTACGAGCATTACATGTAACGCTCGTGTACCGTCCACACTTAAAATTCGCGTTACATTACACGGTGGATTACATTACGCGTTACACCAGTTTAGACCCGGGGGCATAAGGTATTGTCTTTGCTTTTCGGTCAGATTAAGGTCAATAGTAAACCCATTATAAATAATAATAAAAGATTTAGCAAAATAAATAAGAGTCTGTCCTGGCTTTACTTAGAACATTTCTATGTAGCGATAAAATAAATAACCTGGTTTCAGAGTTAGCTTTTCTTGAGCAAACTTTATGGCTTTAACTTATAAAAGGATGAGACAAAGTAAAGAGATACAATAAATTGATAAAACAAAAGGTTTTCTTAAATTGCCTTTCTAATGTTTTGAGTGACTGTATTCAATTAAATTATAGTAATTTAGGACCAACCTCCACCCAAATAAAAAGAAAAGTATTGTTGTTTTTCGATAAAGACCATCATCATCAGCCAGAAGACGTCCACTGCTAAAAATAGGCCTCCCCTTAGACCGCCACGCCGAACGACATTTCGCCACTTGCATCCATCGGCGGAATAACTCCGGTTGACCTACCTAACTGAACAACTTGTTCAAGGTAAGTATAATGGTCTACAACTTCGAGAGTATCAAAAACCTTAATTTAAAGACCTTCGACAAGATTGAAATAAGCTTTTGGGATACTTTGGTCAAGCCAATATATTTTCGTCTTTTCACTCATTGTCATTTTGTTTAGACGCTCAAAACTCGTTAGTTCCTTCAGCCATTTGTCGCAACAGAACATTATAGTTACTCAAAGGATCAACATTAACATTCGACTCTTAAAAAGTCCACTTAAAAATGTCGACTCCATCCGATCGAGTTCGTAAATTGAACCTAAAGAGGGTAGCAATAAAACCAGTCTCTTTTTATGGACGTTTAGAACATCACACGTTAAAAAGTAAAGTGAATGGTTTCCGATGTAAAAAACCGAAGGTTATTTCAACTGTAAGGATAGGAGGCTTGTTAAAAAAGGCTTTTGCAATAGTTACAGCTTTGGGTAATGGCTATGTTTTATCACTGCGGCATACAATAGAAGTCTTTGCATTTAGAGCGGTTCTGCGGTAGGATTTTCGTTTGATGGAGTGGGACAATCTGCATTGTATTTGCGGCTTGTTGTCTGTTCTAGATTTTTGTATTCGCAAATATAATTCACACACTACGTTGGGATCGTGTGGGATTTACATTTGGTACTGGCAACCATTTTATTTTTCTGCCAGTTTAATCATTTTCTCAAGTGTCTTCTCCGCTTTTTTATTTCTAGTTTGATTCGGATGACAAGAGCATTAAAAAAATAAAGTCCTCGCTACTGGCACCCGTACTTTAAAATGTAAAACATTAAAATTACTTGGTGATTACTAGAAGCATAAAAATGTGTATATTAGGATCAAGGAATCTGAAAATGTCTCTTTATCAGATTCATATTACAACAACTTAGACAAAATCAAGACACGAGGGAGCGTGTCAAGCCAAGTTCAATCTAACAGAACTGGTGAACAGGACCGTGTGTAATATTAGACGAACCATTTGGACCCATTATTCTTTATCTGATATCTACTGTATTGCATTAGCAATGGAATACAATATTCCACTTTATGAATTTTATCGCAGTTTATATTTATTAAATATATTATAATAATTAGGCTGCTTTCTATGGTAAAGTGGCTTTACGAATTAGTATTATTTAAACCACAGTCTGCGGCAAGAATATAGACTGAATCGCGATATTGTTTTCAAACCGCACCTCCCCTACGTATTAATATTAATTTTAACTCTAAAATAGTTAATAATATCATCTTCCAGGGAATACAAACAGTATGTACCTACAATATTATTACATTGTAAAACAGTGGTTTTCTTCCACAACTTCAATAAGTTTTTGCCGTGCTTCTCACTGGGGAAATCGTGTAAAGCAATGCGCTAAGCAAACCGATGTGTTGTAAACACATACGAGTATGATTCTGGTTTTAAAGTTATATTTGTGAACTTGCTGGATTGATTTGTGTGTTTGTGATGGCATACCTACAAACCATAGGCTATACACAGAAAAAATATAGTTAATTCGACAGTTAGATAAACTAATATTTGGCAAAACGGGGTTCACCATTTTTTAAAATGACTTACAAGCGGGATAATATGTCATTTTACTAATTAAATCAGGGCTGCCAGATTATTATAAATATTAAGATTTTGTTCTACAGCAAAAACTACCAAATAAATCATTTTTCCCGACAAAAAAATACAATTAACTGCCTTCCGAGCTATCGGATTTTGTGCTGTAATGGGTTAAAATATTTCTAAATCTATCCTGAAAACATAAAACTAAAATAACAAACCTCTGCTTTTACGCCCGCTATTCGGATGGGTTGACGTTTTAAAAGGCGAACCAATCTCCATTACAGTGCGGACATGGACGGAAGTCCATTCCGTGACCCACGTGCGAACGTCCTTTACTGACGACGCTAGAAGTGGGGTGATTCATAACTTTGACATACGCTGGACTTAGGAACGCTACACACATATTCGGATCGGAATAAATTGGCACAGCTACTAGCCAGGCGGCAAAATCGATGTAAAAGATTCGAAAATATGCCAAGTATCTGTAGTCACGGGCACGCCGCCATCGCGGCGGTAAGACCCCCTCTTTGAGGAGTGGCTGGATAGACGTCACGGTGTCTTGACCTACCGCATGACGCAGGTCCTCACCGGACACGGAAGTTTCGGGAGGTACCTGTGTCGGATAGGGAGGGAAGAAACGCCTGGGTGTCACCACTGCGAAGATCGCCCGGAGGACACAGTGGAGCATACGGTGCAGGACTGCCCCGCATGGGCAGAGCACCACCGTGTCCTCACGGCAGCGATAGGCGGAGACCTCTCGCGCCTGGCATTGGTTGAGGCCATGCTGCAGGGCGAGACGGAGTGGGAAGCGGTCGCCCACTTCTGCGAAGCAGTCATGCTCGCGAAGGAGGAGGCGGGCCGCGAGAGGGAGAGGACAGCGTCCTCTCTCCAACCCAGCCGCAGTGGTAGACGCCCACGGTGATGTATGATGTGTTTGCATGATGCAATGCAATGATGTGATTGCTCGGCTCAATTACACCCAACAGCTCAATTAAGTATAACATGCGAGGCGGAAAGATCGTAAGTAATGGCGGATGGTAAGATGGTAAGTATACCATCTTACCATCTATCTATCTTACCATCTTAACGCACTAATATCGTAATGTACTATTACATCCGATGAAACACACTTTGTAATGCACACAGAAAAAGAGTGGAACTCACTATCTGCGTCTGTTGCCGAACGCTGAAGCATTCAACCTATTAAAATCTCTTCAAAGTTAGAGTGAACATTGAACAGGCTTCATAAGTTCAGTCCATCGTCGACTTAGTCTTTGGCAAGTCTGAACTAGTCTGAAATCAAGAGCATATTCACGTCAAATAATAATAAATACTTCACTTAACTAAATTAACATATACGTAGCACCGTACTGTTTTAAAAATTAAAATCGAAGATTTAAATCTTTATCTAGTTTTCACCACTACTTTATGGACAGTCATTATTAAAGCATTACTTCATCTACGTTAAGCCTCCTGCAGACACACGCGATTAATCTCGCTGCGACAACGAGCCAAGCTAATTTCCACTCTAAAAATACTGCGAATGGACCGCGACATGTCGCCCCGCGCGATTAATCGCGTGTGTCTGCAGGAGGCTTTACAACAAAATGCATGAAAATCCTCTGCAGATTAAACCCAAGCTACAAGAGGGGCGATTTATAATGTTGAGAAACACGGACACGCAATGTATAACGGAGTATACAAATGTTGCGTTAGCACTTTCTATGTTGATCTGGATGCCGCATGGCAAATGCAGCGCCTGCTTGCACATAGAAGTGGGTTAATGTTTTGTTGTAGTGCCATCCACTTGCCTTTACAATGACTTTGTGGAGATTTTACGAGTATGGGTTGCCTTAAAGTATTTACTTTTAAAATTATTTACTGTGTTCCGTCATTTTTGTAGCCCGGAAAATTTCTTGCAAAAAAACTTTTTCTACGTATACACAAAGAAAAGGCTTTTTTGCTTCTGGGATAAATTAAGGCTTAGTGCAAATCCGTTTTAAGTCAAATAGAGATAAATTATTAAAAAATAGAATTATAGTTTTTGGTTTTGTAGGAAAGGTTACCAATCGCTGTATGTAAAATATTGGTATTCAGCTACATTTAATTTGTAGGTGATCGTAACATAGTTGGGAAAACGGTAGGCATGTTTATTTTAACCCATTGTTCATAATTTTTGTGGCGAAATGCAATGAAATAAAATGAAAAGATGAAATGAAATGATATTTATTTTTGCAAGTAGGTTAATATCAACACTTTTACACGTCGTCTTTTTACAAACTAGATGGGGCCGGTGTTTCGTACCTGACTACTCAAAACTGATTACGCAAGAAAGATAAATCGTTTCTCCGGGAGTCACCGAGCATCATTCCCTCAGCCTTATGGTAATCGGCATTGTTGATTCTGACTATCAGTGTGCAGAGGCAGAAGTTGAGAACATAGAGGTGGGTTAGTCATAAATAAAATAATGGTAATAGAGACTATTTGAAAGAGACCTACACTTTTTTTTTTTGGGTGTCAAAATCATCAAATGAGTCCTCCCGCCCTGGGTGGGGCGGAAGGGACTGTCAGACTCTTACTGACTAAAATCCAACCGTGTTCCTTTAGATGCCCTTTACGTTCCGGGGCCACGGTATCCTGGATTAAGAAAATTCCGCGACCCCAACAGGCATTTGGCCCCATAAGGGGCCCCTTCGGTGACGCGTGAAACACGACGCGCCACCGACCCGGGCTTGGTCCTTGGTCGGACGGCGAGCTTACCCATTACTCACCGTCCGCAAGCCCGCTCCGCCGCTGTGCCCTCTGCAATTCACAGGGACACGCGTTTGAGCGTCCACCTGACAGGCTATTCGCATACGGGCAAAGAGACCCCTTAGGCACACAGTGCCTAAGGAAGAGTTTTTACCCGCATCTCAGGGTGCACCGGCCCGAAAAACTGGTCTTGCCCACGGACGTATCCGAGAGGGAACTCCAGTCCACGGGCGCACGTGCAGGTTTCCTGTCTTAGCACCCCAAGAGACCTACACTTAGCATTGGAAAACTAATATTTGAAAAAAATGAAGAATAGAGGCAATAAATAAAAGAAAAACAAAGAAGTTAATATAATTATTGTTAACTGTGGTCGCTAATGACCTGTACCCTTAGCACGAGTTTTCAGTATTTGAGATGTAAAGTAAACTGGAACTTTGACAATTTCAGTACCCTGAGCACGAGTTTTCAGTATTTGAGACGTAAAGTAAACTGGAACTTTGACAACTTCAAATTGACAATTTTCAAGGAAAAAATTAGTTCCTTCTTCGCACATCAGAGGCGCTGTTCCATTTTTTCATACAAGAAACGCTGTAATTACTGGAAAGACGCTGTAAAGTAAAAGAGTGAAAACTCGTGCTAAGGGTACAAATTGACAATTTTCAAGGAAAAAATTAGTTCCTTCTTCGCACACCAGAGGCGCTGTTCCATTTTTTCATACAAGAAACGCTGTAAATACTGAAAAGACGCTGTAAAGTAAAAGAGTGAAAACTCGTGCTAAGGGTACTGTAATGTTCGGGCACGCCGCAATCGCGGCGGTAAGACCCCTCTTTGAGGAGTGGCTGGATAGGAGTCACGGCGTCCTGACCTACCGCATGGCGCAGGTCCTCACCGGACACGGAAGTTTCGGGAGGTACCTGTGTCTAAGGAGAAAGGAGGAAACGCCTGGGTGTCACCACTGCGAAGATCGCCCGGAGGACACAGTAGAGCATACGGTGCAAGACTGCCCCGCTTGGGCAGAGCACCGACGTGTCCTCACGGCGGCGATAGGCGGAGACCTCTCGCGCCCGGCATTGGTTGCGGCCATGCTGCGGGGCGAGACGGAGTGAGAAGCGGTCGCCTCCTTCTGCGAAGCAGTAATGCTCGCGAAGGAGGAGGCGGGCCGCGTGAGAGAGAGGACAATGTCCTCCCTCCGCCCCACCCGCGGTGGTTGGCGCCCACGGCGACGGACGTCGCAAGACGATCTCCGGCCACCGTAGGCGCGGGCATGCGGGCGGCGTGTAAAGGGCAACTCGCAGCCCGACCATGGACCATGCCCGGGTCGACGCCTCAAAGAGCGTCAGCATAATGACGGGGCCCCCTCTCTAGAGGGCCAAAGCCTGCCGGGGTCGCGGGACTTATACCATTACCGTGACCCCGGAACATAAAGGGTTATTGAAGGACACCGTGGATTTTAGTCAGTACAAGTCTGACAGTCCCTCCCGCCCTGCCCGGGGTGGAAGGACTCATTTAATGATTTTACCACGCAAAAAAAAAAAAAGGGTACTGTAATGTTAGAAAGCGACCTTAAATAAAAAATAAATAAGGAAAATATAAGAGCCACAGAGCAAATTGTTACAATTTATCTTTTTCACTGTAAGAAAGCTACAGAGGTTTTAATTTATGACACCGGAAAACATCTTGACAAAAACAATAAGGCTAAATTCGAATTAGCCAAGCTTTTAATTAAGTTAGGCTTAAGTATTCAAAAACAATAAGTAAAAGTTTAAGCGAATAAACCTCTTGCTAAAGATACATAAAGTAGATTTCGTCGGAAATAATGATATAATACTGCAGAGCTAGATTTCAAACTTTAGCAATTGAAATTTCAATTTGCCTTAGAATTAGAAACCTTAATGTCATAGTTCACAGTTGAGTTTTCATTGCCACTTGTAATAGTTTTAAGATATTTCTCAAATATTTTCTGACATTTAGAACTAAACTTACTAAGTGTTTATTTAAAGTACATTATTGAGTGAATTGTGAAAATTGTATTCTTCACGTTTTCTGATTATCTTGGATAACAAATCCGGTAATTTAGTAACTTAATTAAATTTGTTAAGACCTTGTATTTTAAGATGAACAACGCCATCTCGATATATTCTATTAAGAAGATTTCCCGTTTCAAGTGGATTTTACTTCGAGCAATTTGCAATTCGTGGAATAGAGACTACTTTAAATCAAATGCTCTTATACGTAGTTTCAATAAACTAAGCCATACATGCCTTGATTATAATCTTTAGTCTGATTAAAGAGCTGGAGCATTATTTTACTTTTCTATTATAATTATCCATTTATAAGTATCGAGATTTATTTAGGTAAAACGTTTTCATGCATGTAAAATCGTCAATTCAATTCTTTATTGCATTCACATGTGTGTTAAAAGTTCTTAAAATTAAAGTTAGTTCACATGGGCCCTGTCAGGCACAACAATTCAATAAAATGTCAACAGTAGCATTAAAATAATCAAAAATAATAAATTAATTTAAATAACAGAATATTGTCACAGGCAAATACGGAAACAAAATTAAAAAGTGACAAAGAATACAATAACGTCAAATGCATGTCATTTATATACCTAATAATAAAAATGGAATAGATTATATTTATAAGTCTTGCTAACATTTAATTTACAAATTGTGGATTTCGCATAATTTATCTTTAAAAACTAAAAATAAAACTAAAATATTTACATAAATAACTAAATTAAAACTAAAATTAAAAATTTACATGGCGTCAAAAAATTCATCCACATCGCTGTCAATGGGGCAAGTGCCCAGAACGCTGGCCGAGAAATAGGCCAGCCCTCTGGTCACGAGAGGCGTCGACTATACGCTTGGCGATGTCTTTGAAGACTCGGTGGGCACTCGGACCCCATGGCCCTAGTGGTTCAACCCCAAACGGCTCAAACACATAGCTAGAAGTCAAGCCATTGTATTTGCGCCGTTTGAGGTTTTCGGCACTTGCAGCAGCCGCACCAGCACAGCATGTAGTACCAGGAAGATGGGATGGCGCAAGGGTGTCGACACATGTTGCATCCCACACCAAAGGTCTACCCAACTTCCAAGGCATTATAGTCATCCCATCTGGTCTCTTCCCATCGTCGCGTGCCAAGCCACTGGGTTCTAAAACGGCTGGCACACCGGCGGTGACAAGAGCACGACGGATAATGTCATTTATACTAGCGTGCCGTGCTAGCCGACCTGCACTCCTGCTGCAGGAAAGGCCATGGTGCCCGAGGCAGTCGACGCCTTCGCCACACTGACAACGATGTGGAGCCCCGCAAGGAGCGCCCAGACGCAGGCATGTAGCGATCCGGAAGGTTTCGTCACCCAGCATGTTACCTATGTTGGGTGACGGTAGTGCCTGAAGCCATAGACCCGACTCCCACTCGCCCACAGCCAGCAGGCGGGCACGCTCTACAGAATTTGTTGACGTATTAATAAGATTATACCGTACCAACCTGCAGAGCGGCTCATCCCACTGCCTCTGGGAAGATGGGTTCACGGGTCGATCTGAATCCGGGCAAGTCATTTTCCAGGCGTTCTCCGCATCTGTCAAGCACGGCACTTAGGAGTCAACCAGGGAGAGACTTAAAATCTTCCTGGTTAAGGTTTCAGTGCTGTGGACAGAGGACAGGAACGCCGGTATACAAATGGAATAGTAGATTAAAATTCAAATGTCAAATGTGTCCTCCTGCTCTGAGTGGAAAGGAAATGTCAGTTAGACTGTTTTTGACTAAAAATCACCCTGCTTCTTTACAAATGTTCTTTGTGTGATAGAGCCGCAGTACCATACAAAAAATGGCGTAATATCGAATATTAGAAAAAAAAAAAACACTTCCCGGACATAAAATGAAATATTTCTATTACTTACTTTCTTACAGCTCAACAATTGATTTGTATAAAAAACCTTTTGCTTGACCCTTTATGTTCAAAGAAACTTAGCATCTAAACCTGTTCGAATGACTTCTTCTGAAAAGAAAAAAAAATACACACAGTTTTCCTGAACTATTTACGGTCAGACGGATAGGTGGTGCCATTCAGTTCGCACGTGCCGCCATTTTTCTTTCCCGAACCGATACAATGGCAGTAATCGGTGCGTAACGAAATTGAATAGACGTTTTAAGGGTCCCACAAACAAATGCCATCAATTACTGGCCTGAGAACCAATCTAGACATTTTGGTTACCTTTTATTGTTGTTTGCATTACCTCACCTTAATTTATTTCGACTTTTATCGACGGAAAGTGATTTTTTTCTTTCGGAATTGAATTGTAAAGAACTTCGTTTATTTGAGCGTTGATTGGTTTAAATTACTTACGGAATTCTATTGGGTCTTCCTATGGAATTGTTTTGTATAATACGTAAATTTATCTTAAATATGTCCCTGAATTTTACATTTGAATGTAAATTCCTTCGGGCTACGCATTTCACCAAAATTCTTGAAGTAGTTATTGCATAAGCTTCGTATAAAGTGTCAAAAGGTACCCAAGGGCATGTTACTGACATTTGATTCGAGTGCTCTTCGAATAACATGTTTAGTATGTCATAGAAAGTGCTTTATATCCAGCTAAACGAACCAAATGTTGATGCTAACGATACAAGAATGCCTATGAATGATATACTCGTATAATACAGTTTTAGACATGTAGTTATAGTCTAAAAACTCACTATAGAGGTAGAATAGATAAAAGAAAAGATATATATAGAATTGCAAAGTAATATAGAAAAAAAAATACATTTAAATAGGTAGATGAACAATAAACTTAATAATAGCACTTGTATTACAACTACAAAAATAGAACACTTTGAGCATAATAGCCGTCAAAACACTCCCCCGCATCGCTGTCATAATTATAGTTAGACTACTCTCGCAAATAGAGATCCTAACATCAAAGCCCCGCCGCCGTCGTAGTATGCAGTACATTCGTCATTTCAAGAGAGTGCACGTCAAGTTAAATGTTTATGATGTCATATGCACTTCGGAACTCACAACTGAATTTATTCTTGATAATAAATTTAAAAGCAAGGAAGCTTTTAGTCTTGCTATAGTCCTGGTAGTTGAAAAACTTTATATTGAGGTAAGAGAAATACGTAGGTAAAGAGAATAAGACGCTCTAAATATTTTAAGCTCCGTTCCTTGTTTAGAGAACAGTACTTCCATGGAGAAGATTGTCCAAATCCCCCGGGTGTCGTAAGCAGCCATGTCGGAAGAGATTAAAATTAATTAATTAAGATGTCGGGATTAAAATTTTGGGGTCTAAGCAAGGTGAATTTGTAATACCATCCTTTATGCGTTGATGATATTATGATACTGTGGAACCCATTAATTTTCCGTGATGTTGTTAATAAATTAAGTGATGATCCCTATTACTAGATGTTTATAGAAGGAACCAGGGAACGTACTAAGGCAAAGTTTGGAATGGATACTTTAAGTCATGACACATGATATTTTGTATTTGCTCAAGATAGGAGAGCCTGGGCTAATTATATTATATCAATAACTACGATTATGTAAAGTCAACACGGTATTAACGCAGTTGCCGAAAATATAATGTCAATTCGGCTGAAAGACTTTGGAGAAATACAAAATGCTTTAAAAGGGATGACTTTTTGCCTGGGGCCCTTATGCATCTTGTTACTGTGTTATGCAGAAAGCGAGTCGTCAAGACTTTTCTTCTAATTGTGATAATTCCATCCAATTTGCTGATCTAAACGAGGATTATAGAAATATAATAAACCAATCAAATCAAGGGGAAAAAATTGAAGACAAAATTGACCATGATGCTAAATGTTTGCAGCTTAAAGAAAAAGATGAAGCCAACAATGACTCTAAAATAAGAACTCCAACAAAAACAATAATATTGAATACCAATCAAAGAAACCACATACAAGTCCTTCAAATGCAACACAGTATAAGATTGTAACACTTGTGCATTCATTGGTTGAATGACTTTCCTTAAGCACGTTAGACGATGTCGGGGCGACGCCAACGCGACACTGCCCTAGTTCCTTTGGCTGGAAACTAACACGACACTGGGAATTAGCAGCTGACTTTGAGTTTTTCTTGGAACATTTTACAATGGATCAAAGTGGAGTTTACAAGGAATACGGCATGAAACGTTTCACTGTTTTTTCTTTACTGACTGTAGATTATCATCAGAGATACTGTTTTAGGTTCCTTATGTTATTATTCATTTCGATTACATCTTATTTTCTGTGTCATTCATGGCCGCATTACTACTTGAGTGATCTACATCGTCATCAACTATTAGATCAGATTCATTCTTATCTTTTGTTCCAATAAATAAGCTTCCATTGTTATTTGAACTTCTACCAATGTTCCTTATAAGTCTAAAAAATCATGCTTCTAAGTCCACGTAGTAAAAAATTGGGCCAATTTATTTTACACATACATGCTGGCACAGTTCAGTATTGAATTTTGTCTGGTGCAGGTTAAAGGTTTTAGCTGGATCCCTCAACAAAAACATTCTACTTCAATTTTATCCGCATTCGCCTCCAAAAACTATCGCGTTGTACCAATTGATGCCAGCAAGTGAGTTTTGAACTATTCCTCGTCAAAAAAAAAAAAACTACAAACATTCGAAAATCAATAGCGACGAAACACCCTTGAATTTGGAGAGCCGAATATTTCCACAGCCTAACATTTACATGTTGGCACCAAACTAATATTTACTAGGCACACCACTCGTTTACATTTTTTTGTGGTTGGTTAAAAAGACGCGAGCGAAAGGATAAATGCTACCTACCACATGGGTGAATTTATGGTAACTTTCAAGTATGAGTTGCACTGGTGTCACAATAGTACGAGTAATAGCTTACAGCAGTACGCTAATATAGCACGTTTTTTTTTGTTCGCGTTTGACCACTACGTTAGGTACTTGCATAAAAAAACAGATATTTTTTTTTTTATTCTTATTTATTTTTGAATGAAATCTAAATCATAATCACAGTCACTAACGGGTGTTACTAAGCTTTATATGCTGAGCTGAAGCCCATTTGGCTTAGGCAAGAGATTATGATTTATTTTATTTGGTTTAGTTTTTAGAAGTTTTAATGCAAATAAAGATACTTTTCTTTCTTTTTACTTTTTTACTGTTTCCTTTTTAAATCCCAAAAGTTGAACCATCGATCTTCCACATAATATTAACAGAAATCGATCCTTATTCCTGACATACGCTGTAATATCTTTCGAAACTCGATCCATTACTCTTAATACTGTCAACTTTTAACTCGGCTTATGTTTATTTATTATAACAGAAGACTTTTTTTTTATCGTGGTAAAATCATCAAATGAGTCCTCCCACCCCGGCCAGGGCGGGAGGGACTGTCAGACTTGTACTGACTAAAATCCACGGTGTCCTTCAATAGCCCTTTATGTTCCGGGGTCACGGTAATGAGATAAGTCCCGCGACCCCGGCAGGCTTTGGTCCTCTAGAGAGGGGGCCCCGTCATTATGCTGACGCTCTTTGAGGCGCGCGTGGAACACAACGTGCCGTCGACCCGGGCATGGTCCATGGTCGGGCTGCGAGTTGCCCTTTACTCGCCGCCCGCATGCCCGCGCCTACGGTGGCCGTCTTACGAAGTCCGTCGCCGTGGGCGTCCACCACCGCGGGTGGGGCGGAGGGAGGACATTGTCCTGTCCCTCACGCGGCCCGCCTCCTCCTTCGCGAGCATGACTGCTTCGCAGAAGGAGGCGACCGCTTCCCACTCCGTCCCGCCCCGCAGCATGGCCGCAACCAATGCCGGGCGCATAACAGAAGACTTAATGATATTTTAGTTGAAAACTTTTTAGTTTGATAAAATTGATTAACAGGACGTCTATCTGTTGAAAGTCGATATAGAAAATGTATAAATACGATTTTGAAAGTGATTGTCAGGTATGAAATGATCCTTAATCAACATTTAAGGTTGAATGAATGCACGAGGATAGTTCTTTATGAACCTAGGTATACCTACAAAAACAAGTGAACAAAAATGTATGAACAAAAATTAAGAAAAGCCACTATTAATGGTCCTTGAGATTACACTAAAGATTCAGCGAAACAACACTTAATAAAAATAGAATTAGCAAAGATAGCGAAGAACACTTATTTTAATAAAAAAAATAGCAGCGTACGAAACGGAGATAAACAATTAAAATTAATGGAATATTTTACTAACAAGCTATAAAATATCACTTACAAATAATTTAACGAAGATTCTATGCCATTTCGAATAACACAGAAACAAAATTAATGTTTCATTGAAAACAGGGCTACAATCGCGGAGTTGGAAAACTTTGAATTCAAATATTATTGGACTAAAACAATGTTTAGTACAACAGCACACTGTAGCACTGAACTTCTTTGAAATGGATTCAACGAAAGTTTTTCAATGATACTCAAAATGGACTTTGATTTTTAGGAAATAGAAGTTGTTTTGGAAAGTTTGGCTCATAAGCATAACTTTTGAACTTTACTGTTTATCGAAATAGCATAAACTGATTCAAGAAAAGTTTATTCGTACTGGGGCCGCGTGGTAGAACACAGCCACTCTTATTCACAGAGAAGAGCTCCCTGGAGTGGAAATATTTTTGTTATAAAGCCAAATCCAAAATTGAATCATTTTGGAACATTTGAACAATAATTTCAACCCATGCTAGCAGAACAGATTTTTTTTATATATGTATGTAGAATGTGGGATATTGTGGGCGGTGGGTTTTCTTCAGACCAACTTCTTTTAGATTAACAACTTGGTTTTTATTTAAGCATGTACAAATATAGATAACTAATTTCAAAATCATCTTTCACGTCCACTCCGTTCACTCTCTCCTCAAAAACCAACTTCAAAACTCAACTGTCGTCCTTCCGTTCTTTTATTCATTCATTTCATTCTTCTCTTTCACTCATTCGTTCCACTCTCGTAATAAAGTTTGACATCAATCCTACATTAATATATTTAAAACATGTTTTAATTCCGTGAAATACACGCTTTAATACAGGTCCACCTTCTGCAGACCTCAAGCAATCAAACCTATACTTTCTCTTCTTCTGGCGCGGTTGGGTAAAAATTAAAATAATAATTAAAAAAATATCCGTTGCTATTTTCACCTGTTTTCCATATACCATTACAAATAACACCAAGGTCATTATTACCGCCATATACTAGCTCTGTTCAAGATAATACCTCTGCCCGTTCTCCGGGCACAATATATTATTTTACGATGTACGAGCACGCTGTAATAGGTAGAATATTCATGAGAAATTATGATATTATTAGTTCAGATGTCTACCTCGCTGCTACAACTAAAGCACCTAAGCCAATGCCAGCGAGGAAGCGACGAGCTTTCGACTAGTTTTCCGCTCAGAAAATATACACAAGGTAGGACAGGATTCAACGAATGAGTGCTCCCACTCGAGGTAGAACGGAAGGGTCTTTCAGACTGGTACTAACTATAAACCACCTTATCCTTCAGTTGCTCTACGCATTCAGTACTGCGAAGATTCATGTAAATAAAACAGATTAATAATTTCTTAAAGAACTAAAGTTTGTAAGCTATGAAGTATAATTATCTGAACAACTAATGCGATTCTGTAAACTCGCTCACTAAATAAAGCAAAGACTCATTTCAGGTGGGGGTTTGGCTAATAATTTCCTACCGTTATTATAAGCGACGCCAAAAAGCCAATAGGCATACTGTTCTTTGAACGCTAACTTTTACCCCACCACCGGTTTGGACTCGGTCAAATAATGTTATACTCGTTCTTAGCTGTTACCTTTACTCGCTAGCTGTAAGACAAGAGCCGTATATCTCGAAATCACCTGTTACGTCATTCAAAATGTTCTCGCCAGGACCTACCGGGCACTTCACGGGCCCATGAATGAATAGCCAACAAAGCAGTTGTCCTGTCCAGAACAATATGAACGCGATACGCGCCCGTTACTACCTACCAATGCCAAACTTAACCTAATAATTACTCTACTGACCTTTGCTTCGAGCCAATATCCCTCGATGACCACTCGCAAGTATTGTGTTACTGTTTGTGTGTATTGTGTATGTATATGAACCTTGCGATGGCCTGCAGCAGGGTCCTGACGCGCCGTCGCCAGCTCGCCGCCTTCCACCAACGTCTTGTTTCCACTAAATCTCGTGCAACTTATAGTCTATCTTGGTCCAAACCACCAGGCCTCGGTGCTCCGTGCAGCACAAACCGATACGAGGCAAACCGTACTTAATAACCAATATATTTAAAAACCGCGTTCCGGCGCAACGCCGAAAAACATAACCTCAAACCGCGAAGCCGGTTGCTTTCCGATAGCGATCTGTCTGTGGCCCGCGAGGCGCCGCGAGTCCGCGGTTCGCGGCAGCTACCGTCCTGCTCGCACACGTAGTGATATCTCGCTCGCGCAGCCGACCGAGCGCGGTAGTGGCCGATCTGGCGCGACGCGGGCGCTGTGAGTTTATCTATTGCTATGGTAAAGGCTTGATTACAAACAATCACCCGCCCCGGACCGACCCGTTGTCGGTCCGCTCAAACTCCCGGTAGTCGGGATAACGTTGAAACCGCCCGTCTAAGGATCGAGTCCCTCACCTGTACGTCTGCGATCCGTGGAGACCCATCCTTGCCCGTGATCAGGTTAACGATGCGCCCCCGTCGCCAACACAACGGTGATAGGTTAGCATCCTTAACCAGTACGAGGTCTCCAACGCAGGGTGGGGTCGTCCTGTCCGTCCACTTAACGCGTTGCTGCAGGATATGTAAATACTCCAGCGACCATCGCTTCCAAAAAATTTGAGTCATTTGCTGCAACATCTGATACCGTGACAACCGGTACAACTTTACATCTGTATACGGATACTCTGGCAAGGCGTTAAGTGGTTGGCCAATTAAAAAATGGCCGGGGGTAATGGCCTCAAGGTCATTCGGGTCAGCGCTCAACGGGCACAAAGGTCGCGAGTTTAAGACCGCCTCAATTTTGCAAAACACCGTGGACAACTCTTCGAAGGTGAGGATCGTTGAGCCGATGACCCGGTACAAGTGAGTCTTGGAAGATTTAACTACTGCCTCAAAAATTCCACCCCAGTGGGGGCATCCAGGTGGACTGAAATACCACGAAATGCCCCGACTGGCGAGGCCCGTGCCAATCTCTCGCTCATTTTGGCTCAAGAACAATACAATTTCCTTTAAACAACGGTCGGCGCCCTTGAAGTTGGTACCACAGTCCGATCGAATTAGTGACGGTATTCCCCTTCGAGAAACGAATCTATCCAACGCTGCCAAAAAGGCCTCCGTAGAAAGATCAGCTACCATTTCTAAATGAACTGCCTTGGTCGCCAGACACACGAAGACGCACAAATATGCCTTAACCGACTTCGCGTTACGAAGACGTGATGTCTTGACCATGAAAGGCCCCGCGAAATCTGTCCCTACGCCAGCGAATGGCCGAGCCTCTGTGACCCTGTCGGGCGGGAGATCTCCCATTTGCGGCTGCATTGTGGCTGCCTTGAGTCGGTAACAAGGCAAGCAACGAAACACAACAGTCCGAATCACTCTCCGTGCCGACAAAATCCAGAATTCACGCTGCAAAATGGCCAGAAGTGTGTTGCAGCCTGCGTGTGAATTCCTGGTGTGACGGTCCCATACCAACAACTCCACCAAAGCTCCCTTCTTAGGGAGTATTAGAGGATGCCGCGCTGCATAGGGCAAGTTGGCATTCCGTAGTCGGCCTCCCACCCGGAGCATTCCGTGCTCATCGATGAACGGATTGAGACGGATAAGACCATGCTTCAATCGACCCACGCCAGTCCTCAGGACCCTAAGTTCGTCCTGGAACTCATTCCCCTGAACGGCCTTCACCCAAAGTGAGAGAGCCCTTTGTTGCTCCTCAGGTCCCATTACAGGCGACATGTTTCGCTGCGCGACAGGGCTCCGACAATTATGGAAAAACCGCATTATCCATCCCGTGACTCTAAGTAGCTTACCCAGTGAGCTATACCGTTCCAAAAGAGTGTGGTCTATGGTGGCAGACTCCACTGTAGTCACATTAACCCTCAAACCCTGGTCCGGGGGCAATGGATGCCGTCCGCACTCATTGAATGGCCACTCCGTATGTGGCCGTTCCAACCATTGAGGTCCCCACCATAGAGAATGTTCAACCAGAGCAGGCGCCGGACAGCCGCGTGAGGCGCAGTCAGCCGGGTTAAACTCGCCTGGAACATGTCTCCAGATCAGAGGAGTCTCCGAATTATTTATTTGTGACACTCGGTTGGCCACAAATACCTCGAGCGTGTGAACCGAAGTCTGCAGCCAGCACAACACGATCTGGCTGTCAGTCCATGCATAAACAGTCTCGTTCAGATCCACCGTACCACGCAAGTTCTGCACCACATGGTTCAGGAGCCGCGTCAGGAGGGCTGCACCCGCCAATTCCATCTTCGGAATTGTCCAACGGGTCCGAACAGGCGCAACCTTGCTCTTGGCCATGGCCAATCGTACGATTCCCATACCAGCAGTCTCACCTGTTCTCAGGTAGACTGCGGCTGCGTATCCCTTCTCAGACGCATCACAAAACCCGTGCAGGGTGGCCTTGGCTCCTGCCTGCGGGAGCAGTTTGCGCGGGATCTCAATCTCCGTGATATGTGGTAATGTGGTCACGAATGCCGACCACTCCCGAGCCAGCTCCTCCGTGAGCTGATCATCCCAACCTAGTTGGGCCAACCAAAGCTTCTGAATGAAGCACTTTGCCATGAACGTGACCGGCGCGATCCAACCGGTTGGATCGAATGTTCGGGCGATGGTCGAAAGGACCGATCGCTTGGTCCAGGTCTTCGACAGCAACTCGGCCTCACAATTGTATGTGAAGACATCCTGACTCGGTCGATACTGGACCCCTAAAATTGCCAATGCATGAGGATTGTCAGAGTCCTCAAACAAGTGCGGGTCTTGTTGGTACTCAGCTGGTAGTCCCGCCAGCACCTCTGGGCAGTTCGACAGCCACTTCCTGAGTTCATAGCCACCGGAGGCCATGAGCGCCACCAATTCATCCCTTAAGATGAGCGCCTGCTCAATACTATCTGTGCCCGTGCAAACGTCGTCTACATAGACGTCCCTATCAATGACGGCGGCCGCGCGGGGAAAGCGAAGACGTTCCTGTTCAGCCAGTTCTCGTAGCGTACGAATGGCTACATACGGGCTGGGCTTTAATCCGTACGTGTTTGTGTTGAGCTCGTACGTGACCATCGGTTCTTCTGGGCTCTCTCGCCACAATATCAGTTGGAACCGACGGTCGTCTGGATGGATCTCCGTTTGGCGGAACATCATCCTCACGTCCGTGACGAAGACGACCTGATGTCTCCTGAAGTCCGTTATAATATCTGCAATATCTCTGGTCAATTTAGGACCAGCGTGCAGACATTGATTCAGGGACACTCCGTTGGATGTCGCCGCGCTCCCGTCAAACACGACCCTGATCTTGGAGTCAGGGGTCTTCAGGACTGCATGATGAGGCAAAACGTAGTGCTCCTCATGACGCCAGTCTACCCGGGACACCGACATGTGGCCCAATGCCAGGTATTCGCGCATGAATTCCACATACTTCTGTCGGAAGTTGGAGTCCCGTTTCATGCGCCTCTCCATGGCTACCATCCGTTTCTCTGCCAGACTCCAGGAGCTTCCCAGTGGAGGTCGATTCGATAGAAACGGCAACCGTGTCATGAACCTGCCCGATGGGAGGCGCACCGTGTTACATTGATAAAATGTCTCGCACTCCTCATCAAGCGGGCTAATCCTAGGAGCGGTGGGTGGCTCTTCCGTTGCCCAGAACCTTTGCAGGACCTCTGATAAAACGCTGCCATAATATATGGGGCTATAATCTGTTGCGTCCTGTGGTCCCCGTACTGGGCCTAATAATGCGTATCCTCCCGCGGTGCGCACGGCCACCACCCCGTTCGGTTGTAGTTCCCGCTTGCCGCTCCGTAGCAGCTTCCCGAGGACGTCAGTTCCAAGCAAGACGTCCACCCGCCCGGGAATCGCAAAATGGGGATCGGCCAACTCCAACCCGTTGGTCAACCCTTTTACCGCCGGCGGTAACCGTATCTGAGGAAGGACCCCGACCACTTCATCTAAAACAATCGCCGTGGCAGTCACCTGCGTGACCGATGCCGAGTCACCCATTTCAAACAGGAGAGTAGTCTGACCCCTGAGGTGAGGCACCCGATTGCCACCTATACCTACTGCGCCATCCCGTGATGGCTCTAATGTAAGGCCCAACCTGTCCACTAGACGGCTAGACACAATACAGCCTTGTGCCCCTGAATCCAAAAGTGCTCGCACGTGCACTGGCTGTCCATCCGTACCCCAGACAGTAATCTTAGCTGTCGGTAATAATACCGTCACTGGCGGGTTGGGCACTCCGGATGAACAAGCTGCTAATTGCTAGCAGGAGCCACTTCCCTCCCCTCCCGACAGAGGAGGAGGGAGCCCCTGGCCCGTATATGGGTCCCAACCCGGGTAGTACACCCCTCGACCCATCGGTGGCATGCTCGTCGGTCGGAAGTAGCCCACTGGCATCCTTCCAAACTGCGGTGGATGCGCCCTCACGCGTGGGCGCTCTGCGAGGGGCGGGGAGAAGCGACTACTCGCGGGCGGCAGCGTGCCCCCCAGCGTGGTCGAGTAAGTCGCATAACCCGGCTCCCCATGCATTACCTCCGGGCACCCGCCCGTATCTCGGCGCCGGTCCTCCTCCCGCGGAGGAGACGGTGGCGTCGGGCGGTACTCCGAATGCCTCGTTGACCCCCCTCCCCGAGGGGGGGGCGACCGCCGATTCTTGGATGCCCCCCCTCCCCTACGGGGGGGTGACCGTCCACCCGAAGCTGGCCTAGGAGGGGGGGTTTGACCTCCCGACGAGGCCCCGTACGCCTCCGCCAGGCAGAGGAGCTCATGATGGGCCCCCCCGCATGTCCGACAGGTGGTGGTCTTGCTGCACTCACGCACAAAGTGTGTACCCAAGCAGCGGAAACACAAGTAGCGCTGCTTGACCACCCCTCTGCGCCTTTGCACCCGCTGCGCTTTAAAATCCGCGCACGCGGTGAGACCATGTCCCCCCTCCCGGCAGAAGGGGCACACTTCCGATTGGAGGGCGTTGTATTTCTGTCCCCCCCGACGGGGCTCAACCGGCTTGGACCCGCTAGTACGTCGGGTTGACTGGGGAGGGTGCGACGTGGTTGCCCCTTGGCAATCGGCCCGCCTGCACTCGCCCTCTAAAAACACCCTCAAATTCTCAAAGCTCGGGAGGTGATCCGTTGACTCGCCTCCATGTGCTTGCTCAAACCGCGCCACTACTTCGCTCGGCAATTTGCGTAAAACCCTATTGACAACAATATACCTATTGTCCCCTAACGACAACTTAAGTCGATCTAACGTATTAACCGCTACAGTGACCGGGTTTAAGATTTTGGACCTTATATCGTGCACGTTAGAAACCTTCGGGATTCCAAATATTTTGTCGATGAGCCCATCAATAATTAATCGCCGATTATCGTATCGGTCAATTAATAGGCCCCATGCCGTTTCATAATTGGCGTCCGTAATTTCCAAATGGGTCAAAATGTCGTGAGGCTCACCGGAGAGCCTACCCATTAACTGCGCCATTTTATACGCGGGCGAGAGGTCCGTACGCGAATGCACAACGCTATTAAAGATATCGCGAAATCTCGGCCAATCGGCATACTCGCCGCCAAATTCTGGTACGTTTACTGGCGGCAAAGGCGCCATGATCCCTACGCCCGCCGGCCTGCATTTTTCACGAATGTCGCCTTTTCGCGACCGCTCAATGTCGGCTGCCGCTTGAATAATGCTCATCACCATTTCACCGCACTGGTCCACATTACCCCGCACTACCGCCTGAGCGTCTTTTCCCACCGGCGGATCTTCGTCTTCGATACGCGCTAAATATTCGGCGTGGCATTTTAAAACCGAGTCATACCTTTCATCTACCTGCCGAGCGCGCGTCAATAGCGCGTCTTCGCGGTCTGAGCGACCAATTAGCGTAACCGCTAATGAAAACCATCTTAATTCAGATTCAATTTTTGTCGCGATATGCTTAGTTACTGACGGAGCCATTGTACCAACTTCAATACACGCAAATAAGCAACAATAACTAATAAACACTGAATTTAACCGAAACTAAATAATTATTTATTTTTGAGTGAATAACTTTACCACGGAACCCCAATTACTAATAATAATTATACGTTTACCGTATCTAAACGCAACAAAAACAAAGTTTTAAAGTTATTCACTCAACCAATATTCTTATTGTCTATTGCAACTTAATTCTAATGTACAATGGAATGTGGTTCAATCGCGACCTACCTTCAATTGAAATTATGGCTAGACAATTTTATTTGTATGTACCAAATGTACCAAATCTACAAAGTGGGTTCAACCACGCTCTGCTACCAAACCACCAGGCCTCGGTGCTCCGTGCAGCACAAACCGATACGAGGCAAACCGTACTTAATAACCAATATATTTAAAAACCGCGTTCCGGCGCAACGCCGAAAAACATAACCTCAAACCGCGAAGCCGGTTGCTTTCCGATAGCGATCTGTCTGTGGCCCGCGAGGCGCCGCGAGTCCGCGGTTCGCGGCAGCTACCGTCCTGCTCGCACACGTAGTGATATCTCGCTCGCGCAGCCGACCGAGCGCGGTAGTGGCCGATCTGGCGCGACGCGGGCGCTGTGAGTTTATCTATTGCTATGGTAAAGGCTTGATTACAAACACAAAATAAATGATGTATTAATATGCATACATGAAACTGTGCGGCAACAAATATTAGGTTCGTTCAAATATCATAATTATATGATCACCATCTTACCTGACCAGTAGCAGTTCTATGATCCAAAAGATTATGAGGATGGATGGTATTTTGTTATTCTTTCACGTAAAAATCATTGATCGGATTTCAAATTCAAATTGTTTATTTCAAAAAGTGGTATACTCTGTTACAGGTAGGTAGATTTGAATGAAGTGTATTAACACATAGGATATTTTTTATCGTGGTGTTACTTACCTGAGGATAATTTTTAATTTATACGCGGGCGAAACCACGGGTAAAAGCTAGTAGTAATATATGGCTCCACTTTATCACCAACCCCAAAACGCAACCTATAAATAAATACACGCTCGACCCTTTCAGAATATCAGTAATTCCATATCAGCCGCAATTAATTTGACACTTTATCGGTCGAATGCCTTTTCCACGTACCATTGTCTCCCTCGCACATACTCGATTTAAAGGAGATAGCATTTCCAATCACCTGGAAAATACCGGCCGTAACTGGCATTTACCAGTTTATACCGGTATTATATGGAGAGCGTGAACCTTAATCAAAGGGGACTCTATTAACATTTTATTGAGAGGTCGATTCTTTTATAGGCTCTTTAGGTTCCTGGTTTACGAAGTCTGATGATAGATGGAAAAAAGAATTTGGATTAATTGCCCTATCCTCGACAAAGTAGTAGATATTGGTACGTTAAAAAAAAAACATCTGTATTCAATTTCCTACTAAAAAAAGGAAAGAATTGTGAAGCATATAGCAATTGCCACGGTTGATGAAAGAATAACACACGTTAATTGGATCTATTCGAATTGAGGCGGTATACTAAAAAGAGATACATATCCCAGAGAGGATGGTCAATTTAGTTTGAAAACAACGTCTAAATTCACTTGTTATTAATCAATGTGGAATAATTAACGACCCTCCTCATGGAGTCCCACAGGGCACTATCTTCGGTCCACGTCTCGCTTGGCAGACAGATTAATGATACCACCGAATGTCGACTAATTTGCACCTCGATACTAATGCACAAGCTCGTTACGAATAAGTAGTTATCTCATTAAGGTTGATGTGGAGGGAATGAATGGAGTATTTGAATTTACGTTTTTCAATGTAGGTAAATTCCAAATCTTCAGTATTTCTGGTAACATGTAGTTAAGTGATTATTATGAATAGTTTAGCAAAATTCATGAACCAAGATAGTATGTAACGCATGTTATAGAGCACGAGGTTTAATTTCTAGATCTAAAAAGTTTTTAAAATTGCCATAGAACCAATATTAACATGTAGAATTCTATACAAAAGCAAGCACTAAACACTATGCAGGTTTAATAAGCAGTTGATTTGCACGTTAAAATGGGACTCGCGCCGTTGTTATTCATTCAATATTAGAAGTTTTCCAAGCAATTCTATTATTGGTTTACGATCTCGTGATACTTGTTGACGTGAGTGTGATGTTCAAAGAGATCGACAAAGATATGAGTGAAATAAATACAAGGCTATTTCTATAGAACAGGCTGAAAGAAAACACACCCATAAGAGAAACTATTTTGGCTGATCTCTATATTAATCCAGGATTACTCAGTTACTGAGATTATCAAAGGCAGGTAAGCAGGTAATTCATGTCAAACTCTGATATTAATTTCCTACCCCGAAATAGTTGAGAAACTCCTATCTTCCTCCTAGCAAATCGTACCCAATACGCAGTTTGTAGTCGCCCGTGAAACCAACAACGTAGTTTAAATTAAATAACATGATTAATATTTACAACCAACCAAATACAACTGCCTATTTTCCACAAGCACACCATTTATTACTTAAAACACTACCCACGGGACAAATAGAAGCTATACATTTAAAAATGTAAGCCCACATCCACTTAGACCCTTCCCCTCTATATTATGGTAACTTAGACTCAGATCTACTACTGATACAACCAATTTATTATTGGAAAATAGAGGTCTATAGCTCGATAAAACGACCTGACGTTTAGTAAGGCGATCACGTATTTGACCCACTCTATTGGGTTCGTATAAAACAATTCCTTCTTGCTACTTTTCTTCAGTTAGTGACCCAGTAACTACTTTGCTTTGAAGGTCGCCTTCAATGAGGCTAATTAGGAAAGTGGAAATGGCTTCGTATTTAAGATTAATTAAGACGTCGTACGCACGATTGATTTTTGTTGGCAATTTGGCCTAAATAGTAGGTATTACAGAAATCGAATGACTGTTTTCGAGAACATTAGGCATACATACAAATGTAATACCTACAAATTCTAATATAATGCTTAGGCAACTACTCTTTTAAGTTAGCCAACTAAAGATTTTATATAGTGAAACTGACGGGCCTAAGCCCGTCAGTTTTAGTTGGCCAAATCTCTTTCCTAAATATAATGTCAGTTGTTTTTTTAAGTCAATCTAAATTGACTTAAAAAAAACAACTGACATTATATTTAGGAAAGAGTTTGTGCTTAGAAGTGGGATTAAAAAGCAAAAGTTTCGAAAGATTGGTTGTTTAAATAAAAATATCTCTAAATTAGAGGCTTTGTTAAAAACTTGACGTTAAAGAAAGAACACTGTAATCAAACCTTAAAAAGAAATCGATTGACCCCTCCTTTAATGAAACAAAACGGCAACATGTGTTTAATTACTCATAAATACGACGACAAAGCATTAATTATGAACACATACGAGGAATTAAGTAGTAGAAACAGAACAAACATCGGAACGGCAACGTCGGACTGCTACAAGGAACACGATACTCCAGAATTATGAAGCCACGTTCAGATAGTAACACAAAATAAACTGCGACATAGTCTGTTGCTGCTGCCGGTATTCATTTCACGCTACTCACGTTAGAAGAAAATCCAGAGTTTAGAGAGACAGGAACTGTCTAAGTAAATGTAGAAATCTCGTATATTACAGTGGATTTTATGCATGGTTCTCAGTTTTAGAGTCGGGATATGTGCCCGGTTAATGACGTTATACGCCGGATATACTCGTAACAGAACAAAACGTTAATCGTAAAATAGATATCTCTTCAACTCGTTCGTTGTCATGTCATATTTTTTTATCTACAGCCGCATGATTTATTATGACAATGTTTTTACTGTACATAGTTATAATGTTTTGAAGGGACTACTACGTTAGACGACGTGTTCGTGCATTTTTTTAATTATTACTCTGGAAAGATCATCATCATCCTATAATGTTTTCAATGCTGGCCTCCTCTCTGTGGGCTCCATTGTCAATATCTCTCATATCATCACTTTGTCTAGGTCTCTGTACCTGCTGCAGACAAAATTAGGGTTTTGCCAACATAAATTGCCTGTATAACCCGAAGGAATAAGGCTTCTTTGGGGAATACTGGTAAGATATAAGTCATAAACGGATAGACAAAGCCAAGTGTGATCTCGCAAAAATTTTGGCCTCGTAGTGCATCTGGGAAATACGAAAATTCTAAAGTTTTCCTGAACGAAACACTCTCAAAATAATGTTACCGCAGAGTAGCATTGTCCGAAGCAATAAATACGGTCAGAGGTATCCGCCATGGATCATAGGACTCTAGAGACCAGTGATTTAAAAAACATTAGTGTAGGATATTTACGATCATGATTAAAATTGCGAAAGAAGTTTCCAAGAAACTACCTGGCGTAAAGTAGGACACGTAGAGGTTAACTCAAAAAGGGTTTAACTCACTTTGAAAGCAAGATACAGAACATAACACCTTGTATCCTTAAAAAATAATGCATAGGAGTATCATAACTAGTCATTACAACCCGAATTAATATCATGATTTCGAAAGCAAGTTTGTTTAACACTTTTTCGTGCCCAAACTACTGAACCGATCATCTTGTGGCATAAACGTTTTCAGGTATCCAAAAACGGAAATACCTTTCATCTCGAAAAATACTTTAGAAAAGTGTTTGAATCATATTTTTACGAGCAGATATAACCTGAATCGATTGCCGAATTCAAATTAACACGAACGAAGCCATGGGCAAAATTATTTTTCTCTCACAATCCAAATAAAAAGGCTTTCGACACATCCCTACCCGGAAAGATATTATCCGAAACAACACCATTATTACTATACCCCTGTTGGAACCGACCACAAAAACATGCGACAACACTTAATATCTTCGCAAAGAGACATAGTAACTAACACGCACGCGACATTGTAAGTACCTGTTAAGAGGACCAGGTGTTCAGAACAGCTCTAGAAAGCTTTTAACTTAAGAGCCGCGCACTTGGTGACTGCTACTTACCATCCTCTGTCGCTTTATGAAACTTTGATATGAGGAATAATGAAAAATGTTTTGTTAGGTACCTACTCGGGATATTTTTAGGCCTTTTTTGGAGGCGAGCTCTTGTAAAACTTGGGTATGAATGAGGACAAGTCTTTGAATTTTTAATAGATTTTGCTGTGCCTTTGGTTTTGTTCTTGTGATTTAATTAAACTTTCCACTGTAATGTTTCTTTTAATAAATCTTAGGTTCGTAAAAACGAACTAGTGTGCGTCATCTAGGTGGTATAATGAAAATTGATTTACGCACGGCCTTGCTTGCATAAGGATCGAAAATTGTGCCGTAACGCTTTTAAATAATAATAGTTAACACAATAGCAGATACCTATGTATAGATACGGGAGCATACCTTAAAGCCTTTGTCAAACAGACAGGCGATAGCAAACCGAACCGAATCCTGTGATATAAAAAAGCGAAAACGATCCGATAGTCTATGTGACAGGCTTCAAACAATTCCATAAATTACAAACAAAAACGCTACGCCACGGATTCGGTTCGTCTGTCAGTTTGACAATAGCTTAAGCGATTTCCGGTCAAAGAAGGCGCAGGCTTGCGGACGGCAAGTAAAGGGTTGCTCGCCGTCCGCTCAAGGATCATGCCCGAATCGGCAGCGTGTGTTCCACGCGCGCCAGCCATCAGCAATCTAAGAGGACCCCCATAGGACCGTCTAAATACTGTATACTGTCTGTCCTTTCAAATATAATTCAAAACAAAAAAAAAGAAAACATTGAAAATGTAGCAACTATAACTTTTTTCTTCAGATCGAATATCCGCTTAGCTGGCTAAAAGTGAACATCAAACACCTATACCAGGCGTTCCCGATAAATTGCAGACCTTAGAGAAAAGTTGAAAATTCCCACCTGCCAGTAATTTCACCCCGACGCGACCTATTATCGTTGAAAATGGAACACAGCAATGCTGCTTGCAAGCAGAAATTGTACCTGCTCGTTTGAGTTAGCAGAACTAATATTTAATTTGAACGAAGAGCGTAAGAAGATCTTTTAGTTATAAATGGTACCTACTTTTGCTTTAGATTATTCGATGTTAGAATTAGAATTTCTTTATTTCTGAGAATATGATACATTGAGGTCTTATTTTAGAATAGATTCATGTACAGACGCCAGCACAACAACATACCACAATCTGTCAAATTTCTTTAATAGATTTTCAACCTTATCACAATGAACATTAACCTTCCACAGGTTAATGTTCATCATCATCATCAGCCTATAAATGTTCCCACTGTTGGGACACAGGCCTCCTCTCTGTGAGAGGGAGTGGGCCATAATCCACCACGGGCCCAGTGCGGGTTGGTAGATGTCACATGTCTTCAAATTTTTGGTTCTAGGATATGCCGGTTTCCTAACGATGTTTTCCTTCACTGTTTTGAGAGCAGTGGTGATGAAATAAATTACACAAAGTAATGCGCCTGGCTGGGTTAGAACCCACGACCTACTACTCGTAAGTCGAGGCAGATACCGCTGGGCCACCACTGCTCTAAAAATGGCTCTGTCAATTATTCTTAAGGCTTGTCTTGTGTTGCACAATATAGAATCGCGTTCGGCCAGTCCATACGTCGTACGTCAAATTTCGGCTCCCCGCGATACCCCGCATACATCCTGCCTAGCAAAGTAATAAAAACAATTTTGATACAGTCGAAAATATTTCTCTACTAAAGATTATTAAAGGATTTAGAAATAGTTGCATAATAAGGAGTTTTAATATGACTTGATTTGTAATAATACGATTGTCACACGAGTGTTTTAATACTATTTAAATACTCTCATAGGTTTGGTTTAAACTCATTGAACATAAAAAAAAAACTAAGTTTAGTATAACAAAACGTATGAATCAAAATCAAAAGTCATTTATTCAAAATAGGCTGATTTATCACCACTTTTTGAAGGTAACTTTTTACAGGTCTTTTTTTGTGGGGACTGAGTCACTCGCGTCCGTAGGAGAGTAGGTACGCCTTCATGATACTATATTTACCTACACGTAACACGTGCGTCCCTTGATGGTGCTAATCTGGTGACATCAACTGGTGGTAGGTTTCGTCCGAAGGCTTGCGACCACCCACCGTGCAAAATCAGCCACAAGAGAAGTTGGTTCAAAAAAGTCGTTCTACTGCTGGCTAGCCGGAATGATTCGAGCTGTTATGGACTTATCGGGAGACTGGTCGTGGAGGGTAGCGACATCCGGCACACGGTGCGTCACTGGCCGACCGCAGGTAGTAGGGGGGGGGGGGGGAAATTGTGTGTCAGCCACACACGAAAGGCTGCCCCGCCAACTGTCGAAAAATCCCGGGATGCCCTATCTTGCTTGGAAAATAATAAACAATAAAACTATCAGAAATAAAAAAACGTAGTAACAATTTGATACTAGAGACTTCACGTCGGGCACACCGCAATCGCGGCGGTAAGACCCCTCTTTGAGGAGTGGCTGGATAGGCGTCACGGCGTCCTAACCTTCCACTTGACGTAGGTCCTCACCGGACACGGTTGTTTCGGGAGGTACCTGTGTCTGATGAGGAAGGCAGAATCGTCTGGGTGTCACCACCGCGAGGATCGCCCGGAGGACACAGTGGAGCATACGGTGCAGGACTGCCCCGCTCGGGCAGAGCACCGCCATGTCCTCACGGCGGCGATAGGCGGAGACCTCTCGCGCCCGGCATTGGTCGCGGCCATGCTGCGGGGCGAGACGGAGTGGGAAGCGGTCGCCTGCTTCTGCGAAGCAGTCATGCTCACGAGGGAGGAGGCGCGCCGCGAGAGGGAGAGGACAGCATCTTCTCTCCATCCCAGCCGCAGTGGTAGACGCCCACGGTGACGGACGTATCAACACGATCTCCGGCCACCGTAGGCGCGGGCATCCGGACGGCGAGTAAAGGGCGACTCGCTTCTCGACCATGGAACATGCCCGGGTCGATGGCGCGTTGTGTTCCACGCGCGCCTCAAAGACCGTCAGCAATATAACGGGGCCCTTTAGAGGGCCAAAGCCTGCCGGGGTCGCGGGGATTATCTCATTACCGTGACCCCGGAACATAAAGGGCTATTGAAGGACACCGTGGATTTTGGTCACTACGAGTCTGACAGTCCCTCCCGCCCTGCCCGGGGCGGGAGGACTCATTTGGTGATTTCACCACGCTGAAAAAAAAAGAGAGACCTCACGTGGTCTCATAAGCTGGGACAAAGAAATTGATGAAGAATTTGTAAATTTCTTTACCAGCAACTGAAACGTTAATTCATCTTCCTTGCTTTCTATTAGGTAATTTACTAGCTTAGCCCGCGACTTCGTATGCGGATCCTGATGCCTATGCCAACGACAATGGGGTCGTCAAAATCGAAGATCTAAAACGTCTGATGCCTAATTCCTAGAGCCCGGGTAAAAAAAATAATAGGAGTTTTGGCCCGTATAGTCAAATTTTTATTCATATATTCGTCGTCATCGAAAATCAGTCCTAAACTGTAACCGCTTTCACTGGTACTCCCAGCTAATGTTATTTTATGATTACACAGTGAAATTAGTGACAGCTTTGATTTCCACAGGTGTTCCAGATCTTCAATTTTTATACGTCAACAGATTATTAGTGCTCATCAGGTTGAACAACTCTTGCTAAGACGTCATTCCTATATACTTAGGTAATTATGTTATAGTGTAGCTGGGCTCTTGGAGTTCCACATCAGGTGTTCCAGATCTTCAAATTTATTCTCTCAGCAGAAAATGCTCATCACGTGGAACAATTTTTGCTATGGCACCATTTTTGCATCTCTTATAGTTTTGTTTGGTCTGTTGCGGTTCTGCACCAGGTGTTCAAGTTTCCAAGAGAAATATAAGTGAACGTTTCAGCCTGCCCAAACGAATTTAAATTACTCCCTAGCCGTCATGAAAGCTTACCAGCAAATCAAGATCATATTAGCAATTTAAAAAATGGGTTTAAGCGATTTTCAATTGAAATGTGACATTTGAAATTTGGTTTGGTTTTTCTCACATTCTCGTTCGCTAACATTGCTCCTTCATTAAAATCCGGTGTTTTTATTAATGTCAATAAGGTCGAAAATCGCTTGAACCTGTTTTTTTTTTTAACTTGCTATCGTTAAGCAAATGTTTTCCGACCTTCACTTGTTTTACCGATTTGTCCTACTGGTGGGAATCAGTAAATCGATAAAAAAACAAGTGCGGAACCACGGGTAGAAGACTGTATTTCTTGGAGAGACGGTACCTTCTAGGGTTACGACAGAGACAACCATTTTAATTCGGCAGCATTATTTTTCTCGAAGGGACCACTAAAAATACACGCCCAAGTACGCCTGTAAGGTCGGCAGTTTGTTTTTATTTTCTTTACATTTACATATTATATTGTTTTAAATTCAGTATTTTAAAATAAATAAAAAAATGTTTTAAAAAAAATGTTTTTTGACGTCTGTTAAATAAACTAATGCTAATACACAAAATTAAATGAATATTTACAAAAACACTCGACTTCTAAAAATTATATCTTAGATAATAAAGTAGAGCAACTTGTGATGCGTAACTGTGCGTCATCACCGTTAGAGCGAGAGAATGTGCGAGCGAGAGGTACCGATAAAAAATCGGCGTGGACCCCACGTGCGTTCGCTCGGGCCGTGCCCCGGCCACTGAGGATTTTCTCATGCAATGCTTGTATATAAACACTGTTTTTAGAGGTTATTTGAGATATTTTTTATTGTTGCAAAAAGCGCTTTAGGTACAACTCTTTTTTGGTATTTGCTTTATTGATCTGTTGACATCATAATAATCTAAATATTATATACCTACAATGCATAGTTATTATGAAAAAGACTATTTATTAAGAGGTAAAATCCGAGAATATTGATGATATTCTGACTTCTAAATTGAGAAAATGAAAGATAAATAGAAAAAAGTAATCAGCGCATTTTGAAGACGAGAATGTTGCGGTCATTATGCGCTGAACAGATTTTTAAATTAATTCTTCATTGTCTCAGATAAAGTGCACAAACGTAACTCGAAATGACGTTGGGCACGAAAGAGCCGTTTTGAACGCTTGATTTACCTAATATTATCCACTTAAATCAACTTGAAAAAAATAACTAGCTGTTACTTATATTATGGTTATTTATGTGCAATAATAATATTTCAAGCTATTTCACTATTTTATTCAAAAAACACATGATACAAAGTTTCGCAAATAATTTGGCGCGAGTGAATTTTAGAAGACTAGAGCCTTAAGAATAGAAAGCTGCAATTTTTCATGAATATGCAGAAAAAAAAAACTTTCGCACAGTATCGACATGGGTATCAAATTAAAGGGCTTGATGAGCACATTTGAAATATATACACATTATATAGCTTTTACTAGCTACTTTGCCTGTTTCTAACAGTGTCAACATGGGTATCAAATGAAAAGGCTTAATGAGTACATTTTAAATTCACTGCTGCTGCTTTGCTTATTATATCAAATAACCCCAAAATAGTGTAAATAAAAAATAAGTTAAAATAACTAAAACCCGACTACGAAAAAATTGCGCACTAAAAAGTATAAAACAAGAACAATCCGTGTTACAGAAAAATTAAATTAATAGCCGTGGTCGTATGCCACCTAGCCAATAAATTTAACTTATTTTTTAACCTTTTTAACTACCGTACCAAAAAAAAAATTCATTAACACCTGCGCATTGTTAGCTGTTTGTCAAAAGAAAAAACTCGAATGCAAACAGAATTTGAACCCGTGGTCCACTGATTGACATAGGTTTACGTTTGTCTTCAATCTCAGTTTTTGAACAACGATACTGTTGACACTTCTGCAAGCTTGTCAAAGAATAAGTTATCTATCACCGCTCGTATTTATTCCTAATTACAGTTACCAGGGAACACAAAAACTTGTATGAAACAAAAAGAACATTGTTTTATTACTCATTCTCATTACCTAATGTCCTCAAGTACCTCTAAACTTTTTCCCTCTAGCCCTAAAACCAGAAAATATCGTTGTCATCCCACGCAATTTGCTACTTTTTTGGTCATTATTAGCAAGAAAGGTCCACTTCAGATGTAAAAAACCTTTGTGATAAGAGCCGTCATCAACATTCTATCCACATGTCCATCAAGTGGGATAATCTTCGGGTCTCTTTATTCTAATATTAGTGGCAGTGTAAAGTGCTACTTTAAGGACATTATTTTTTGTTCAAACGTGGTACTTGTTTATATTTTATTAAAGCATGTTTTTGGAGTCTTGGACGGAGCGAAAAGGACTGTCAGACTCGAATCTGACTAAAATCTACCGTGACTCTTCATTAGCCTTTTACGTTGCAGGGTCACTACCATTTCCTGTTTGGGCAGTTCCGAAACCCCAGCAGTCTTCGGCCCTCTATGGGGGGCCCGTCAGATGAATGAATGAATGAATGTCTTTAGTTTTCTTCAAAAAATTCTTAAAAATTAATACAGCCCACCAAAACTGCTTACGCAGTTTAACTGTGAGATCATTGAGTCTCTATTAATAACAATAATACCAGATTATTATTTATATGACCTAATATTTATACCTACATTTTATACTAGATATATAGATTGCTGAATGCTCTTTGAGGCGCGCGTGGAACAGCACGCCAACGCGCCGTTGTGTCACCCCGTGGTTACCATTATGGATCCTTAACTCGCCGTCCGCATTCCCGCTCAAAATTTGCTTTTTATCAGGAATTTCCTCTGTATCGTGGGTACGTTGAGAAATATTTAAAATTACATAATTAACTGTGGAAATTCCGAATGATACTTGAATACACTGGAGAAACCCGACTGGGATTGTTACTTTACACCGCGTGTGACACCTTCTTAATGGAAGATGAAGAACTTTACACCTCACACAAACATAAACATTTTATTTTTAAAAATAAACCAGTATAATTCTGTATACACCAATTCCTTAGAACAGTCAAAACTTTAACCGCTTCAGACGCGTTTAACGCGTATCGCAGTGAATACAAACTTTACGACTGTCGCCGACTCACCGAAGTGATGACGTCATTATTCTACGGATGACACGCTGTATAAATTCGAAGTACATTCACCGAGTACGGAGGCCATGATTCGTGGAAATGTAGGATTTTATTTTTGAAGATAAATGTGAGACAAAGGGCTGATTCATGCAGTCGTTTGTTCGCTAAGCACCCCCGCGCATTAGGCGGCCCGGCTGTGCCAGGGTGCGCACTATCAATTCTTTTGCGGTCACGTCGGGCGACGATGTAGTTTTAGTACGCATACACTGAACTATTTGATAATAATTGGCATATCTCGTTTGACGCGGCAGTTGGCGTGTGGGTCGCGATGATTTTCTTCGTCGGGCGGCTGGAACGTAGCCGGATGGTGGAATCAGTTGGCAGCAGCAACATGGCAGTGACCTCATCGCCTAATACCCTCCGGAGCAACTAGAATCGCAAAAATACCTGGCAGTGGACACTAAGATTCATAATTCGTTGCCGGCAAATTAACGACCAGATTGATAAATGACATTGATAATATCGCAGCTAAGGATGACAATCTGGTCAAGACTTGCATCAACCAAGGCTGCACGCTACAAAAGGGAGGAGAGCTATACTCAGCAGTTAGAAGCATATTTATTTCTGACGATGAAGATGACGAAGTTCAGAAAACTTTATGCTCCTATGTATTTTACCGCTTTTAGCAAAGATGGTCTGCTGCGCAGTTTGTTGCGGGTTCGATTTCCGCACGGAACAAATCTTTGTATGATCTACAAGTAGTAGTTTCGGGTCTGGATGTTTGTGTATATGAGTTGCTGTGTTTGTAAACGCACTCACGATACAGGAAGAACTTTAAAAAAAAAAACGAAAAGTACTTCAAGAATCAGAGACGCAGGACTGTCTTAAAAAAGGCAGTGACTCTGAATAGCAAGAGCAACCGAAGGCACAAAATTGATTTTTAGTTAGAAAGAGTCTCACAATGCTAGGCTCTCCAACATACTTCAAGAAGTCTATTTTCAACAATTTACAACTTGGATCACCAGTATGTTATTGGAGACTAAACCACTGATACCGAGCTACTATTTTAGCTCTCTAAGTATAAAACTAGGATATTGTATTGTATTGTATTGTATTGTTAAGGGCTCCCTTTTCCGCATTTGGACTCATAGGTGGTCCGTTATGCGTGAGGTGGGACGATTGGCTATATGAGCCAACCCAGCTCCTTCCAGAAGCTCAGAAGTCTCCTGGGACGTTCACAGGCTTCTTGGAGCGACCTTGGAGTGCCAAGGTTTTGTGCCCGTTGGTTAGCAACGCCCTCGCATTCCAGGATTACGTGGGTTGCCGTTTCATCTGCGTTCAGGCAGCCCCTGCACAACGGGCTGTCTGTCGCGTTGATGGTAAACAGATGTTTGTTGAGTGGGCAGTGACCGGTGAGCATACCCACCACAACTCGTAAGTCCGTTCGTTGGAGTCTGAGAAGTCTGCTGGTCAGTCGCGGTGTTAGTGCAGGTACCGCCTCTCTAGACTGTCTGCAGTCGGTTGTAGATGCCCATCTGGCATTGTGTTTTGTTTGGGTTTGCAGGCGTATCCAGGTCCTGAGTTGACCGGATGGGATTGGCAAAAAGGGTGTGGGTCCGGCCACATCCACACCCGAGCCTCTCCTTGCAAGTTCGTCTGCTGCATCATTACCCAATGATCCACTATGTCCTTTTATCCATTGCAAGGTGACCCTATTGCGGTTCGAAATTTTTTGCAATGCTAAGTGACATTCATAGATTAGGCTGGACGACACAATATTGCCGTTCAGCGCCGTTAGTACAGCCATACTATCGGATAGGATTCTAATCCCGTAGTTAGAGATGTTCCTTTCCATGACTGCGATGGCAGCTTGGGTGATTGCTACACATTCACATTGGAATATGGAGCTATGTTCCCCTAGCGGTAGAGATATTTTGATGTTGAGATCCATGGAGAATACACCAGCACCTGTACCGGTATTGGTTTTAGAGCCGTCCGTGTAAATACGTTCTACTTCGTTAGCTCCTGATTGATCTCGCTCGGTCTCTGTTAGTTGAATTCGATAGAGCTTATCGAACACGTGAGTTTTGGGGATTCTATCACAGGGCGCTTCAATGTATGGTACATCGTTTAGCGCCCTTTCCCATATTATGGTGTGATTGCCCCTTTGGTTTTTCCACATGCCGGAGTGTCTCAGCCTGATTGCCGCCATACTAGCCTCCTGTTGAATGAAGAGATCCAGTGGCAGCAGACCAAGCATTATCTCCAGGGCATTAGTTGGTGTTGTTCGCATGCATCCTGTGGTGGCTGAGCAAGCCAACCTCTGGAATGACTGCAGTTTTTTACGGGTGGTTATGAGTTCAGTTCTGGGCCACCAAACTACCGCTCCGTAGGTGATTATTGGTCTGATTACGGTCTTATAGAGCCATAGTGTTATTTTCGGCGAAAGGCCCCAGGATTGCCCCAGAAGTCTTCTGCATTGCCAAAATGTTATGCTAGCCTTGTCAATCTTGTGGTCCAAGTGTTTGTTCCATAACAGTTTGCTGTCAATTATGATACCCAGATATTTGACCTCATTTGTTAGGGACAGCTCGGTGCCAAACAGTTTAGGTAGTTGTAAACTGCCAAGATTGCGTTTGTGAGTGAACATGATAAGTTCCGTTTTTGACGGGTTCACTGATAGTTCGTGCTCCAAGCACCATTGTTCGACGATCTTCAGAGCCTGTTTTGCCAGGTTGCACAGTACATTCTCAAAAGGTCCCGTTATGAGAATGGCTAGATCGTCCGCATAGCCTACCGTGTAATACCCATGGTCGGTGAGTCTGCTGATCAGCTCATCGACCACGACATTCCATAGGAGGGGGGAGAGAACTCCTCCCTGTGGACAGCCTTTTGCTACCACACCTCTGGTCGTGGTATTTACGGTAAATTGAATAGCCCTTTGTCTTAGCATATTGTCTATCCACCCGGCAGTCGTGGGTTCGACGCCATGCCTGGATAGGGCTCGGCTAATGCTGTTAAAGGTGGTAAAACTAGGATAAATTGATTTCTTAAAACCATTCTTCAAGCTGAGGAGGCCGCTACCAACTTGAGGGTGTCGTTACAAGTGACAAATGAGTTTAATCAGTTAGTTGGAAGCATCTTACACGTGTGTGCTATGTCTACCTGTTGTAGGCAATTTATACCTTCACTAGTAGGTGTCTTGTTTAGTATTAGTTATTAATTTTTGTGTCAAATTATTCTTTAATAAATTATTGCTTTTTTTATCGTGATAAAATCATCGAATGTCTCACAGGACGGGGCGGGAGGGACTGTCAGGCTTGTACTGACTAAAATACATGATCCTTAAATAGTCCTTTACTTTCCAGGGTCATGACTTTGGCCCTCTAAGGGGGACCCTGTCAGTTTGCTGACAGCTCTTTGAGGCGCGTGTGGTACACAGCGCGACATCGACCCAGGCATGGTCTGTGTGTGTGTGTGTCTACCGTGGCCGGAAATTATCAATGATTGACGCCTGTAGTTGTAATTAACGAAACGGCGAAGAAAATTTCTGTCATGTATCAGTGGCCGGGGTGCTAAGACAGGAAACCTCCACGTGCGCCCGTGGACTGGAGTTTCCTCTCGGATACGTCCGGGGGGAAGACCAGTTTTTCGGGACGGTGCGCCCTGGGATGCGGGCAAAAACTCTCCTTAGGCACTGTGTGCCTAAGGGGTTTCTTTGCCCGTATGCAAATAGCCTGTCGGGTGGACGCTCCAACGCGTGTCCCTCTGAACAGCAGAGGGCACAGCGGCGGAGCGGGCTTGCGGACGGTGAGTAATGGGTATGCTCGCCGTCCGACCAAGGACCAAGCCCGGGTCGGTGGCGCGTCGTGTTTCACGCGTCACCGACGGGGCCCCTTATGGGGCCAAATGCCTGCCGGGGTCGCGGATTTTTCTTAATCCAGGATACCGTGGCCCCGGAACGTAAAGGGCATCCGACGGAACACGGGTGGATTTTAGTCAGTAAGAGTCTGACAGTCCCTCCCGCCCCACCCAGGGTGGGAGGACTCATTTGATGATTTTGCCACCCTAAAAAAAAAAAAAAAAAATGTATCAGTGGCCACGAAAGTTAAACATTACTTTGCGAAAATCAATTTTCAACAATTTTTACTGTCACCATTATCTTGTTTATGTTATTTTCATTTCAGAGCGATTATTATTGTTAGTTTTCATTACTCATACTCTGAAACTAGGTCATTACATGTCTGATTAGCCGTTTGAAAGTTATCCATTGCCGCCCTAGGGAAAATCGCTTTCAACTGACAGCTGCAATTTAAGAAAAAAAAAACTAGTTCTATTTTGTCATTTCTATTGAACCATGTTCAAACTTTTTATACAGCCACGAAATTACAGAGTGATTTAAAATTAAAATAACATAAAGTTTAGGAATATAAATAATGACTTTAAAATAATTTAGTTTCAACTATTTCTCTAAAATAATACAGATTTCGACAAAATCTTTGCCAATTTTTATTTAAATAATGAACATGGAAAATCCTGGCTGTATGGTTGGACCACCACAGCACAAAAATTCTCACTCATAGACGCGCTGAAGGGCAGTCGCCTCCAGATCCCAGGGCAGCAATCCGGCAAGGAGGTTGGCTGATTCGCCGGCGATCGTGCGGTATCCCCGGATCATCCGGATAGCCATGACCCTCTGGCATGCGACCAACTTTAGTGGTCGCGTCCGGATGCTCAGGGCCCACTCGGGGGTCGGTAAGATATCTGGAGTATATAAGGCAGGTTACAGTTTCGCGTCCTGCTCGCAGCCCATTTTTTTTTTCCGCAATAATGCTTTACGATTCCCGACGCAGGCATTAATGCGCATAAAATATTTAAACTAAAACCCAAAATCCAACAACGTGGTGGAATTTTATAAGATAGAAACGTAGGTTGTATCAAATCAGACCCGACAACCACTTAGAGCACCAGACACAACACCCTTCTGGGGGGTATTACAACGTCTTAAAACCAGGTCTTATTCCAGGGAGTGAACGAGATGGCGCTAGACGACTTATATAGCTCTGTCACTTTCACTCAACAAGCCTGGTTTTTAGACGTTGTAATACCCCTCCTGATCGAACTCAAAGGATCAAAGGGTAAGAAAGAGAAAAAAAGGAAAGGGTAATGCGTACTAAAAATTATGTATTTAAATTATTTTTAAAGAAGTTTTGACTCTGATCCTCAAACTACTCAAATATCATAGTCACCCTATCGTCAATTCAGGGCGATTCCGACCGCATCCTGAATCTCGAAACAACTTTGTTTTTCAAACAATTTCACGAATCACGACACTTTATTGTACATCCTTTTATTTTGTGGACGTTTTTAATTTTTTTAACAACCCTGGTTTACATTTTTTAAGGCAGGATTTTTTTTGTTCAATTAAAAGTTCAGATTTTGTAATGATTAAAAAGATTTGTCGACGGCGTTGTAATTAATGTTGGTCGTTTATTGGATTATGGTTTCCAATTTTGCAAGATTTCAGAGTTTTGAGTTAAGATTAGTACAAAATTAAATTATTAGATTGAGTTCAAGACCATCTAAACGGGTGAAATATGGTAGGCAGTTTAGCTAAATCTTTAAAATTGAGTTAGTGATTCTAGGGTTTAAGTTTTAATACATAAGTTTAACATGAACATAAACAAAAGGTTTTAATTAGTAACTAAATTATACTGATGAAAATTGTAAATCTGACACCTGCTAAGTCACAACAAGTCGCAAACGATAATCGTAAACGCTCGGTACTCCCCAATAGATTTTCAACTTTATAACCTAGAACTTAAAGTTGAAAATCTATTTAAGATTTCTGAGCGTTAGCGACAGGAAAGATCGAAAACGATAAGCAATCTTCACTGGATCTTCAACGTTGTACCCAAGCACATAAAGTTGAAAATCTATTAAAGCCTACTCAGCGTTTGCGTTTATCGTTTGTTACCTACTTGGCTACAGGGCCTGAGCATAGTGTTTATTCTTAGCTGGCTAGTCACTATCAAATCGTTACGTGTTGTTTTTTTTTATTTATTTATTAAGGAGATTTGTCACAATGCCGACTATGTCGCTCCATCATAGCCAAATTTTGAGTTTTAAATTACAATGATTTTTTAGCAGGATTGGCAGGCTTTATGTAGGTCCAACCGTCTGACCCACCGTCTAGTAGTATTTGATCGGACAGCAAGCTATCCATTACTCGCCGTCCGCAAGCCCACGTCTGCGGTAAGCTAAACCTTCAGATCACTATTTGACAAAAACTTTCAAATGTTAAGTGATTTTTAACCATATGTGGCACAACTGATAACTGTACCACATTGGTACCACATTATGATTCAAAATTGCCCTTCAAACTATTATGGTAGGTTTTTCTACTTTTGCCCCGTCCACGTACACACACGCACGTAAGGTTCAAAGTCACCAAAAATAGAATATGTATTGTATATTCATATCTCAACCAAATCACGTCTGGAATCATAAGCGGTAAGGTATTGACGTAATCAATTTTATTGAGTGTTACTTACGAAATGCTACCCTATTGCTTGCCGATTCAATCGATTGAGGAGAATCATGTTCTGTGTTCAGTCGTGGGTGTTTTCCGGCTGATATGATGAATGCCAAGCGATCGTATTCGATTGGATAAGGCGTTGGCGAGGGGATTAGACTAACGGCCCTTGAATGAGGAGGTTTTCACTGTTTTATTTTAGTGTATTGATCATTATTATCATTAAAAAGTATAATTTATGATGCAATCCTCAAAGGGGTATGCGAAAGTAAAGTTTTATTTTTGGGTTGTCTAAAATCTTTAAGCTTGTCTTTCCGTCCTAGACGCAGTGAAGGGTCTGTCTCAGTCATGCTAGCTAAAACCTTCCCTGTACCTTAACAGAATAAGCATCCAACACATGCTCTTTTAATAAAGTCTCGTGACCAAAATTTTCGTTCGCCTCTTTTAAGAAAGTCTCGTGACCATGCAGAAGTAAAATTTTCGTTTGCTAGAAATCTAACCTCCACGTCCACACTGAAAAAAATCTTGAAGGAAAAAAATACAATATTTCTGAATTATTTGAGAATCAACCTAACGATACAATTTATAAATCATTTTTGACACACTAACATTTAACATCAAAGAAGTAAACAGAAACCTAATACCATTTTGTTTCATAAAAGTAAACAATACCAAATAGAAAATGAGATAACAAGTATAGTGCCTTTTCATACGGGCCGGTTGCCGGGTAACCGGTGCTGGGGATCCAGCGGGCATAATGTACAGACACATACGTTACCTTTACCGGCGTTACTTGTCATACTTTCGCGCCGCCCGCGCTGGTTATCCGACACCAACTATGCTATTCTCTAGGTATAAGAAATCTCATCGCTGGTGTTCTGGGTGGACTGTATGACTTTACTTTAATTAAACACTGCTACGTTTTAACACTTTTATTACCAATTTACACAGAGCAGACACTTCACCATTTAAAACTGATTCACGTAATATAATCACAACAATTTTACTTCACTATTTACACTTCTGAACATAATAACAACATAATCATATATACAAGGCACGTGGGGCTCACAGTAGTACTTAAAACTAACTTGTAAATATTATAAACTATAAGAAAATAAAGGAAAAACTGATTGAACTGATTGAACTGATTGAACTTGCCACTGAGAAAAATTGTCTTACTATTATAGTAAAACGCCACATCGTACGTTGTGGCGGGACCTTGCTGTGTCTCCGGGCCGTCTGACCAATCATAGCCCTTAAAGTGATTTTTCCTAGTTATTTTAGGTTGGACAGGTTCCGACCTGTTGGAAGCCCCGCCCACAATAGACGATGTGCTGCTTTCATGACCATATTTGGTAATGTTTTCGATATAACATGAACACAGTATTTTCGCTACCTTATAAGGAAATGCTGTTGAAAATAAGTTTCATAACAAAGTTTACATACATTTTCCGCCTTGTGCGGGCCTATCGTTTCTTTTATTTATCCTTATGCTAATTATAGGGTAATTAATACTAATTATACATCATATAAAGCTTATTATCTATAACGATAGGCTATTCGACGGGTACGGGTCTCGGCGTCTGCTTCAGCTGGACTTTACTATAGGGGAACAGGTATAAGACGGGGACGATAATAATCGCGAGGTATAATGGGGACATACAGTCTTTAGGCATACTTTACACAACACTAACGTAGCGCAAGCGCCATCAGGACGTCATTTGCAAGCGGCCATTAACAAATGGCATCCTGTTGGGGCTTGTGCTACGTTAGTATTGTGTTAAGTTTGCCTTAAGTGTGAGATTTCCCATCATACCTCGCGTCCCCGTCTTATATCACTGTTCCCCTACCTACACTCACTAGCTTAATGAATGGCAAACTTTAATCCCAACGTAACGTGAGGGCTACGGCTACGTTGTCACAAGGCTATGTTTATAGAGAATAGTAGGTACTGCTGCTAGCCGGCACCGGCTACCCGGCAATCAGGTGGCCTACCATGAACGAGGTGGCGCTAGACGACTCGTGTATAGCAGATAGCTTTATCTCTTTCCCACGATAGAAATACTCTCGCTTTAAGACATCATGGTAGGCCCCCAAAACGTATGAAAAGTCACTAGCAATTCCAGTTCCTTCAATCTTTACCTTTTATATTTATTTCGTGAACTTTACTTATAATATTGTTTTGAAGAACAAGAAGATAAAACGGTTTCCTAAAAACCTTTACCTTTGATATCCAGGTCGTTTCTAACAAAAGTTGCGGTCCTAAGCCGCCATCACAGCGTTGTTAGTAAAGTTTCTTCGTGGTAGACATCGCAAATTGTTATATTTCATTCAGTTCTTAGCGCTTGACTGTTATGAGGTGAGATGTCTAGGGTTGTAGTCTTTTTGTTCGAAAGTTAATTTGTCAATTTATATTTTAAACCCCCGACATAAACAGAGGGGTATTGTAAGCCTGACGTGCTTATCTGAGTGTTTCTTTTTTAATTTGCATTGGTTTTATTCTTGGCCTCAATGTAGAAGCAAAGATGAGACGTAAGATGCAGCGAGGTCACCCATAAAGAACTGGAACTGTAATGCACAGACAGAACACGAAAAATAACGTTTAATAATTTATTTTTTTAAGCCCCAACGCAAAAACAAGGGTTTTATAAGGTTGACTTGTTTGTAGACACATCGTAGTTCCTAAACGAATGGACAGATTTTCATGGGTTTGTAGAAAACTGATATGACCAAGATATTTCTTAGCTATAATTTATGAATATCTGTTTGCATTGAAGTGGCAGTGGGCAGGTCATGTCTGCCGCAGAACTGACGAAAGGTGGAGTAGGAAGGTTCTCGAATAGAGACCGCATGTAGGTAAGCGTAGGGTGGGACGCCCCCCGGCAAGATGGACCGATGACCTGAAGAAGGTGGCTGGCAGTGGCTGGATGAAAAAAGTAGGAGATCGTGCACTGTGGCGCTCCCTGGGAAAGGCAGTGGACTGCAACAGGCCGAAATGATGATGATGATGACGTTTGCATTGATTATCTGCGGTGCAAAATACATTTTTCAAATATTGACCGTGTGACACAATGAACCTGGCAGGCCCAGCACGTAACTAACGTCACTTTAAAACCAACAAACCTAATCACAAACTTAATACAAACTGTATAAAGTCTTAATTCCATTCTTCGTTATCTAAGTCAATAAGTTAAAGTGCGCTTTTAATAACAAATCTGGATCAGCTTGGAGGCCGATTTAAAATGGCCGATAAAAAACTTCTACTTAAGTGTCCGACAAGGTTTAAGATAATTATGCGGGAGAATGTAGTTTCTTGCCAGTTTTAAGAGAATCTTTTTTTTATACAAATTTGGAAGATGAATAGTTTATCCTTGGTTGTTTTTAAAGTTATAATAGGGTTATGGATTTTCGTGTATTGATTATATTAACCTGCTACTGAGGTCCTCGTAGCTAAATCATAGTACCTTTGTTAGGTATTAGAACATCTTCTTGATCCTGTTCTCCTAGTACTTTCTGTTCAATTGTTTGGTTTTAATCTATTTTTTTATTTTGATACCCTAATAAATATAAATGACCCAGCACTTATACGAACCGTAGGCTCATAATTTTAAATAATAAACTATTCGGCTAATGGCACTTTTTTTTTTTTAGGTGGTAAAATCATCAAGTGAGGCCTCCCGCCCTGGGTGGGGCGGAAGGAACTGTCAGACTCTTACTGACTAAAATCCACCCGTGTTCCTTTGGATGCCCTTTACGTTCGGGGGCCACGGTATCCTGGGTTAAGAAAAACCCGCGACCCCAGCAGGCATTTGGCCCCATAAGGGGCCCCGTCAGTTTGCTGACTACTCCCCGAAGGCACGCGCGAAACACGACACGACGCGCCACCGACCCGGGCTTGGTCCTTGGTCGGACGGCGAGCTACCCATTACTCACCGTCCGCAAGCCCGCTCCGCCGCTGTGCCCTCTGCTAATCAGAGGGACACGCGTTGGAGCGTCCACCTGACAGGCTATTCGCATACGGGCAAAGAGACCCCTTAGGCACACAGTGCCTAAGGAAGAGTTTTTGCCCGCATCCCAGAGTGCACCGGCCCGAAAAACTGGTCTTCCCCCCGGACGTATCCGAGAGGGAACTCCAGTCCACGGGCGCACGTGGAGGTTTCCTGTCTTAGCACCCCTCGGCTAATGGCACTTGCGGAAAATTTTGATATGATAGATTATAGAATCAGGCGTTACTTTGCGGAAATCCATGACATTAAATGTTATGAAAAATATCTAGTTTTAATTCCGCTACAAAAATCCAGGCCCGTGGAGGGGCGAAACACGTGTCGAGTATTTATAGGTTTGATTGCATGGCATGTTTTTCCATTTTTCTTGCACGTATGCATATGCATGTTTCCTTTGCTTCATGTGCATATGCATGAGGGCGGGAGAGTGGGACTGCATCCTGCATGAAGCCTGGATTTTTGTAGCGGAATTAAAACTAGATATTTTTCATAACATTTAATTTTGACATGTGCTGTATGTGGAATACTTCAGGTGCCATTCATCAAGCGCCGTTTCACCGAGTGCCCAATGTGGTGTTGCCCTCGCTAGCAGTAAAGGTCGATTGTCACAGACTGCCCAAAGTAGTTGCCAGAAAAAATACAATTCAATAAATAAAAGCAAAATGGTTAGATACGATAATAGAACGTGTATCGATGACTATGTTACCAAATTATTGAAATAAAAAAAGGCATATTGGCTCTTTTTTATCCAAACTTTGTCTAAAGAAAAACTTTCTTTCATAATAAAATCGTTTAAGTTTAGTATTTCAATGGTATCTTATTTCTCAAATTACCCCTTTAACATTTGAAAATTAAACGTACTTTTTATTTTGTTCAGAATTTACAGAGAGAATCGAATTCCTTTGTATCTCTTGTTTCAAAGGACTTTCGAATTCAGACTGTATTATTTGTCAAACAGAATACTTCTCAAAGGTTATTGGCAAAGGGTTATGTTCAAGGGCAGATCTGTACTTAACACGTATCTTGTTTAAAGGTACGAGTTCTTTGCCGACTGCAGACAGCAGCAGCAGACGACGTGAAGCTGCGACACTACTCATAAACTGGTTTCTATGAAATTCATTCCGCAGTCACCCAACTAAGTACATGTATCATGATGGCAGTCGACTTTCCGTCAGACCAAAGATCAGTAGTCAGCCTCCACTTACCAGTACTTAGATATAAAATGCCACTTGGTAGAACTTTTATTTTTTAGCATGGTAAAATTATCAAATGAGTTCTCTCACCCAGGGCAAGGTAGGAGGCACTGTCAGATTTGTATTAACTAAAATCTACGGGGGCCTTCAATAGCCCTTTACGTTCCGGGGTCACGGTAATTCGATAGTCCCGCGACCCACGCAGGGTTTGGCCCTCTAAGGGGACTTAGATAAAAATGCTACAAAAACAGAGCTACATTTCAAAACCTAACACACTACTCAATTCACCGAACTACCTTTTAAAATACCTCATAGATATGCCAAGTGGCACGGAATTTCAAAAATTGCAAATTCACACGTAGACATTTCAAAGGCAGCCCCCGTTGGCAAGCCAACCGATGTGGCGTGCCAACCGAGTCTATTATACACTGGTTCTTTAACAAATCTTATAAATGCATGGCATTTTTAACCGACTTCAAAAAAGGAGGAGGTTATCAATTCGACTGTATTTTTTTTTTTTTTTTTTTTTTTTTTTATGTTTGTTACCTCATAACTTGCCACTGGGTGAACCGATTTTCATGATTCTTTTTTTGTTTGAAAGCTGGTGCTTCCCGTGTGGTCCCATTGTCACCATTTCAATATCTGATGATTGGATCCAGGAGAAATCGAGGGAAACCCTCAAATTTTATAGGCCGACGCACCGTTTTTCGCAAATATTATGAAGTAATTTAAGGACTTGCGTATGGTAACCATCATCTCATGTAGCTGAGCTGATGATGGAAGGTACAGCTCCTTAACAGTAAGGAGTAGGCATCGACTGACTTAGTAAATTATTTTTATCATTAAGTATTTCAAAGCACTACAATTTAATAAAGGTCTGGAGTATATCTGATGATGGAGCCGAGAGACAGTCGAGGGAACTCCTCAACGATTCACAGCAGCTATCTTGTGTTTGAGCTTGATTAATTTGTTTTGATAAGAACTTTACACCTAGATGAGTTGTAACTGTTATTAGGGGTCTGATGATGAAGACGAAGGACAGTTCAGGGAATTCCTCAACGGTTTACAGTAGCTACCTTGTGTTTGGACTTAATTCATTTATATTGATGAGAACTTTACACCTAGATGGTTTGTAACTGTCATTAGGGTTCTGATGATGAAGACGAAGAACAGTTCAGGGAACTCCTCAACGGTTCATAGCAGGTATCTTGTATTTGGACTTAATTCATAGTAGTATATTATTGGGCATTCTACCCCACCTGCCGTTCCTACGGCTCACTCCGTTCGCCTTCGTCACTGGTGGGGTAGAATTCCCAATAATATTTCTGATATCGATGGTTGTGGAATAGAATTTACCTGTCGTTCCTTCGTTCACCTCTGTCAATTTCAGCTGAAAATTGGAGGGTACGTTTTGACGTTTCGTTTTAAGAAACACGAATTACCGCTCAATATCATAGCAGGATTCTTGGTGAACAACACATTTTTTATAACGGTACCAGACGGTTCTTATAGCCTTAAGACGAGGAAAACTTTGCTTGCGCGATGTAGGATTTGTTAGTTCATCCGATGTGTCATAGATGGAGCTGTAGTACTTTTTGTAGTGGAGGCATATTTTTTGTGTAAATCGTTTCATAGAATCAACTACCTTGCTACCTCAGTTTACCTTGCTACCTTGATACCGTGTTACCTTGAGTAAATATTATCTCATCACGCCGTATAAATGTTTATGTAATTGTTTAATTGACCCATTATTGATAAACCGTTTCAATGAGTCACCATGAAATTTGTAAAACAACCACAATCGTTACATGTAAACAAACTCTGCGTTCAGACTCGGGAGGAATCTGGCTTTCGGCATGGAGAATTATTACCTAAATCCATACGATGCATTATTTGCGGGCCGTCAAATTGTGGAAAAACCAATTTATTAATTGGCCTTCTTTTGCATGAGAATGGTGTAAGATTTCAAAATGTTTATGTATATTCGAAAACCGTGCAACAACCTAAATACATTTTTTTAGAAAAAGTTTTGCAACGTGTACCGGGCATTACATTTCATAAGTATCATGAAAATGAGCAAGTACTTAGTGTTCACAACGCAAAATCGAATTCTGTAATTATATTTGACGATGTGGCTTGTGAAAATCAAAGCAACATGCGTGATTATTTTGCAATGGGAAGACATAAGTTTATAGATTGTTTTTATCTAAATCAATCATATAGTAAAATTCCTAAACAGTTGATAAGAGACAACGCGAACCTAATCGTACTTTTTAAACAAGATGAAATTAATATGAGACATGTTTATGAAGAACACGTCAATACTGACATGAGCTGGAGTGAATTTCGTGAAATGTGTTCAAAAATATGGAGTGAACCATTCAATTATGTCGTAATTAATAAAGATTGCTTCAAAAATAAAGGTTGTTATAGAAATAAGTTTGACACTTTCGTAGTCTTTGATTAAGGATACAAATATAAAAGACTGCATCTACACGACTTCACTATTCTTCACACGACGCTACACCGAATAGGGTCAATTTTACTAATATGGATAAATCATTGAAAAGACAAATTGTAAATGCTGCAGAAGCTGTAAAGAAGAAAGTACGCAAAATGCGAAATTTTGAGATTGATACTAAGCAAGCGCTGGATACAGTTTTTAAGCCTGTAACAGAACCTCTGAACTTAATTGCTAAAGCTAGCAAGCAAACCCCTTGTCCACGTGCTATTGAAAATGAAGATTCTGAAGTCCCTTTTATAGATGAAACTTTGCAGAAAGAAGGATCAGAAAGGGATGAAGATGAATCTGAATTTTACAGTGACTCTTCGTATGAATCAATAGTTGATCAAAATCAAAATACATCATCCTGGTCAGTATCTTCAGAAGCGTTGTCAGACATTCCATTTGGGGTCAGAGTAGAACGCGATAAACTGATGTTAGGTTCTGCTCCCATAATAATTAACGATCAATTTATAATCGTGGCTGGTAATAAATATAAAAATACATCCGGTTTAAAACAACTGCTGCTGAAAAAAGATCCCGATTTAAGTTTGGTTACTGAAGACGATAAACAAAATTATAAGTTGATGTTACTACATACAAATGCTCATAGACGTGACTATGATCCGAAAAAAGCTATTAAGAGTAACAAGGGAAAAAAGTATATGGATGTAATAAAACCTTTATTTACA